>CAJHQP010001950.1:0-97900 GCA_905132765.1 Moricandia arvensis | reverse complement strand
GAAATACCCTGCGAAAAGGCAAACAGATACAACTCACTTTGCCTTCTTCATGGCGATCTCACTGATTCACTTCTCTGCAATTTGCCAACTCTTAAGACAAAAAGCATTGAACCAGCACCAGCTCCACACCTCTCACTCTCCCATTTCCTTCTGGACCAATGAACAAGGCATGGCCTTTACGTCCCAAACTCAGTTATTCAAGCTGGCTCTTCCCAGTGTTTGGATACTCGCTCATATCCCACCAAACAAACAAAAATCATTTGGAAGTTTGACATCTTTTTCCCCTTTTTATCATCTTTTTGGACTTTTTAAATATTTTCTTCCTTTTTAAATTTCTTTTTTTCAAATTTAGGTGCTTACCAGTGAGTGTCGAATTCTGGAAGCTGTTAGTCCAAAGCAACAGTGAGTTGTTGCTCTGATTCTTATTTATTTTTTGTGTTTCGTTTTTGGTCTTTATCCTTTTCTTTATTCGCAGGCTCTCATTACGGCTGCTGAGACCCTCACACTATCGACTTCAAGCCCAACCTGTTGCTGCAAAAAGTACCAAGAAAACACACCAAAACAAGAGCATAAAGAGATCATGACTGGCATAAATTAACATTGGGTTGGCAAAAGCACATGCCTCATCAGTGAATTCTGCAAAGATTCTGACCTAGCTCCGTCTTCTGGCCTCCCCATCCCCGTGAGTAAATTATTTGACTACGACAAGGAGACAAGTGAAAGAAAATGTCAAGTATATGCTACATAATATAGCATCGAAGTATATGCACTAGTTAAGATACAAAGCAGAACGAGGAAAACATATAGTTGCAACTCAAATTTGCAGCATAAATTGATCACTAAAGTAGCATAAGGTAGACCCGCTCTAGATATCAAATCGCACAACATTCTAATGTAAGCTTAGTTACATCAGGTTTATTTATTCTAAACACAAAAGCACCAGATCACCCTTCAACATGTCATGGCACTGGGTGGTGACACTCATAATCTATCAAATATAAAATCATAGATAATAAAGCTTAAACAAGCTACCAAACGCGAAAATTCTACAGGAGAATAAACCTAATGCCAAATGACAAGAGTTAGAATAAAAAAACCTGAAATTCTTCTGACAAACCACTTTTGAACAATCCATCTGAATGCAAGCTTCTACGTTCCACAGATGAATCCAAATTTGCAGCAGCCAACAAACCCTGTAACAACCCATGATGACAAAAGACCAGTACGTTCATGACATTTTTTGCCAAGTTGTTACGATTTTTATATATATAATCATCGAATAGGAAAACTCACCTCATGATCAGGGTTCCGCCCACATAATCCATTCTGCAAAACACCATCAGCAATTTCTCCCAACATCGATTCCCTCTCTATTTTATCAACATCCTCTTTCAGATGTTAGTCTGCTTGGAAGAGGTTGTGTGTCAGTGTCATTGATGGATTTAGAATCCACAACACGACCTGTTTCTTTAATTCTGCCTCCCTTCACATGTTACCACAACACTAGGATCAGGTCTCACATACTTTCCTACAAGCTCAGCCAGGTCATGACCTTGAACTACATCCCTATTATCCACTTCCAGGTTTTGCTCGCTACCCAGAGTTGTCGCTCATTTTGAGAAACATTTATGATTTCAGTGCTGTTACTGATCAATTTTTCAGCCTCAACTTCCACATTAGGGATGGAGCAACCAAGAATCACTAGTTATTAAGCATTCGGCTCTAGGACTGAAACAATGCCAATCGGGGGAGTCCCACCACTTGTACTTTCAGGAGAAATTACATCTACACCAGGTGGACTAAAAGATGCACGCTTCTCAGGTTTTTCTGGCCTCGTATCCATCATTTCATTGTAGTTTTTTCTCTTTGCATGTCTCTCAATGTTGGCGGACAAAGATTCAGCCGGCTCACCAGGTTCTCCGCCTTGTGATTCTGGTGCTTGGACTGCCGAAACCTTTTAGATCCGTTTGGAAAAAACAAAAGGTGGAAGCTGCCGTCTACGAACATGAGAAACAAATACGTCCATCCCAGGTCTCCAAAACATATACATGTTTACATCATGCCTAAACTCGTCCACAGTTCCACGTATATCAAACTGTTGACACTCTTGGCCACCAACTCCTTCTGCCCTTTGCAAGCCCATGAAAAAAGCACAATGCCGAAACTGCTTGGAAGTGTCCACGTACTCATTTGGTTGAGGATGGCACATTAACATCCCATTTGTGTCTCGTTCTATCTGCATTATTGGATTAGAACACAAACCCTTCAGTTCTTGACATTTTACCAGTAATAAATAAGAGAGCACGTTGAAAGACACTAAAGGTGTACTCCTGAACATCAAACGACATAACGCTATATACCTTCAAGGTCAGCTGCCGGAACCTTGACTCCACCCAACCCTTCCAAGACAATAAATCTTCTGCATCTGCTGCTAGTACATCAACCTGAAGGTAGTTTTTATATGCCTCGAAGAACATATATTGCTCAAACAAGGAACTCCAGTGTTGTTTATTTAACTCAATCTCCTGCAGACAAAATGGTGCTTAGCAACAGGATTCTGAGGGTAGTGTTCATAAACAAAGATCGGTCCCCTCACCTGACAGATCTTGTTACCGGTACTGGGAATTGCTCCATCATAACACGAAGCAGATGCTTTGAGAGACATTGTAACTAGAATTCATGCATGGGTAAGCAGGAGTTATTATTGGATAAGATGATAGCGGTCACGGTGATTTTTCGTGATCCCAAACAGGGAATCCCAGCTCATCCTCTTCTATTGCACAAGCAGACTGGATTCGGCCAACGCCATTGTGTTATACTCTAAAAAATCGAGAAACCAACATATGGGAATAGCATTTGGATAAAGCTGGGCACAGGCGTGCAACCAGAAGTGCCCAGTTTACACCACCAAGAAATCCAGTAACCTGCTCAATATAAATAGAGATGAGCAAAGAGGACTTTGAACATTTTAGTCATTTGGCAACATATATAATATTCAGAAGACATCACCTTACATTTGAAGTAACCCCAACGCCTCTTAGCCCAGTACTTTATGCATCTTAATGTTGTCCGGAAGTGCTACATTAGCCAAATAAATGTCAGATATGCTTACAAAATGTGTTAGTCTATTTACCAAAACAAAAAAACTGGCATTCAACTGATTTTACCTCGAAATTTGGAACGAGTTTAAGAATCTGATCAGCAACCCTACAACCAGTTGAGACTGCGGACAGTTTGCTCATCAACATTAGACAGCACATACGAGTTGGAGATATCCAGATCCTGTTAAAACAAGGGATCCGACTCAGCAAGAAAACATGCAACACAAGCACGGAAAACCACCAAAACAAAATCCAAGATAGCAATAACATAAAACTATTACCAACCACTTCCTAAGTTTGAGGGGAATCAGAAACAGGCTACAAAGATATTTTACCTGTGACACAACAAGAAGTGAGATGCTAGCATAGAGAAGATCAATAGATATTCCTTGGAACTTAAATTTCATGACAGGGACATGGGCATCAGTAACAGGTTGAAGGTCAGTCACTTCTTCCATCTCAGCCAATACATCACGCAAGATGATGAAGAAATCCTCCTGCAAAACTAAATGCGTTAGAAACTTAAAACAATACGCATCAGTAATAAGATGTGTACAAGGGTCGTCACCTCTCGGTTGACATAAGATGGGCCAACACATAGAGTATCAATATCAGCCCCAGGTCCGTGTACCTGCAAAGTTCAAAAAACAAAAACACTAGTAACGCAGAGACCAAAAAGATAACCATGAGTTCCAAGTTAAAGCACATACTCCAAGGCGGTAAGATCCAAAAGTGAAGATGAGAGCATTAGCGTCATCCACCATCTGATCTGAATATCCCCTCTGGTGAGTTAACTCTTTCACCCACTCTTTTACAATCTATACACGAATGATAAGATTAAGAGCAGCTTCAAACAAATTGATTCAAAAGGAAAGTTGAGCCAATTAAAACCTGATGAATGCGTCCAAGAACATCCTCTCTCCGCATGGTTTCTTCCTTGCTCTCGTAGAGCCCTTCATCAACCAGAAACTTCGAATAACAAAGAAAAAAAAAATCAGCAAAAAATCAAACTCACCAAAGCACAAGAGATTGATTACCTTCTCGAGCTCCAAATTACGCTTCAAATCAGCGGCGGAAGGACCAGAAACAGAGAGGGGCTTCGTGATTCCGTAGCTTTTAAGAGCTTGAGTACTCACCATCGTAAACCCTAGCAGATCCAACCACAAATATCTATAGCTATCTACGAAGATAATTATATTGTATATTTATATTAAGATCAGATCAAAGCAGAGATCATGATGATTTTCGAAATCTAATTAGGAAAGGGAATTCAAATTTCGAAAACTGGAGACGGAAAAGGAAACCGAAAGAAGAAGAAGGAGAAAGAGGAAAGTGAGGAGAAAAGCTCGGAAGCCCTAAATCGATGACTATAATTTCAAAGACGAGTCAAAGAGAGAAGGACGAGGACGTTACAATCAATTTGATTGGTTCTAAGGGAGGAAGAGAGAGAGAGAGACGCAAAGGCAAAGGGCACACGTCAAGATATTTATTAGGTGAAAATAAGATTATTAAGAAATTAATGAAAACGTTTCTTTTTCCAATGTAATAATAAACACTAGATTTTAATCTGCACACATTTAAGAAAATACAATGTATATTTATTATATATAAATACTAAATCTCTTTAATATATTTTTTTGAAGTTTTTGTCGTTAATATAACTTTAAAAAATAACAAAATAGATTTTTTTTTATTTTAAAAATTTTAATATTTTTTTAATTTTAAACATCACCTCAAAAACTGTAACTCATAACTCTAAATTCTAAATCTAAATTAGTTCAGCTAAATGGTAAAAATATATTATTACATTTTTTAATAAAATTTATTTTATCATTACAAAACCTTTTTTAAATCTATCATTTGGTATTTTTCCCTCCGCTTTATTTTATTTGTCATTTTATGTTTGTGCACATAGATTAAAAAACATTTAATTTTACATATTTTCAAAACAAAAACACAATTACCTATACACATAATCATATTTCAATCAATAAAAAATAAAAGAGCATATAAAATTACTAAATTCTACACTAAAATTACAAAACGATACTTAATTTGAAACAAAAATTTTCTCTACAAGACAAGTAAATTAAAACGGAGGGAGTACGATATTAATATTAGATTCTTATTTCTGTTAAATATTATTTTTGTTCTACATATATACTAATTATATACATTATTGAATGTTTTTCTATCTTCAAAATTTTGGCACATATGAAATTATAAGTACTACAATAATTAAATAATTATTTGAATTGTTCATATCAATTTTATATTATTTATGTAAGTTAATATTTGAGTTTTTGAAAATAATTATTATATATAGTATAAACAAGCAACTTATTTTCGGATAGAAAAATGATATGGTTTAATATTTAAGAAATGGTAAAAAAAAGTTTATATTGATTTTATATCATACTATTTGTATTAATTATATATATATACATTCAATTACGAATAAAATTAATTATTTTTTATTTTTAATTAATTGATTACTTTAAATAAAAATTTGTTAAGATATATTGTTATTTAAAATAATAATTAATGTTGATCATAAATAATATAAACTAATTGTATTTTAAGAAATACTTTATTAAAGCTATTTATGCTAAGAATTATGATTAATTATTTTTAATAACATTATGTGTAATCTAATACAATAAAGCTGAATTAACTCTCTCCACAATCATCCACGTCACTATTCTCATAGGGGCATTTTGTGCCACCTATCTTTTTTCTTTTGCTCATACGAGACAATCTTCACATATGGGCCAGTCATACATTTTGCATAGGTTCACCATAAATTGGGTCTCCGTGATTTTTATATAGGGCAAAATTAGTAATTAAGTCAATTGACCCAATAAACAAATCTGCTTCTCAGTTCGCTTCGTCTTTTCGTCTTAGTTTAACATCACGGTAACTGTCGCCATTGCGCCAAGCCTCAACTTCCCTAATTAATTGTTTCGCGTGAATGTTACGATTAACACAAATCTATTCACCCCTTCCCCACCCATCCAACTTCCATGCGTTTGTGATTAAAATTTCCAGTATATATACAAACCAGAAGTGAGGATTCTGAAGATCTGGTTGTCCCGCAATCATTGTTCTTTCTAAATTCTCTCTGAAAGCAACTATTATAATGTATCATATATTAATTTTTATAATAATTTTATATATGAATCATTTACTACTCTGTAAATAAATATTGATAATTTATATAGAAATTTTATAATTTATTTATTTATATTTTGCTCTTTTATTTTATAATATTAAAAATTATGTTATATCCAAATATAATTTAATCTTTTAACATAAATTTTACATTTTTGTAAATAATAATATTTCATATATAAAATATAATATAATTTAAAAAATGAATAATTTTTTATTTGTAATAACAAATAGATTATTAATATAGTATATATAGATATTATTTTAAAATAAATATATTATACACTAACTTCTATGATAATTTTTAAATTGTATACTGCTAATGCTCTACCAATCACTTTATTAAAAACTTTAATGAAAGCATACATCTTCTGCAGCATACTGCTTCTATAGCATTCTGCTAGTGCTTTATCATCTGTTGTACCAATCGAGGCCTTAGTGTTCATATTAGCAAGTAACATCACCGGCTCGTCTTTGTATGAATAGGATTGGTGGTTAGTGTTTTCTCTGCAAAAGGTGGTATGCTCTGTGAATCTTACCGAGACGGGTGCTGGCGTCAGCTTGAAGAACTGGTTACTCGTAGTGACATTGAGCTCATATATCCTCATCTACCAAAAATATCAATCCAGATAAGCTCTCCACCTTTCTTTCCATTCCTAGCTTCCCAAAAACGGAGAAGTATGTGACAACCGTCACCCTACATCGACCAGCCTTCAACTGAGGGATATTGAGTTGATAAATCGCCATTATAATAGTTGCTTTCAGAGAGAATTTAGAAAGAACAATGATTGCGGGACAACCAGATCTTCAGAATCCTCACTTCTGGTTTGTATATATACTGGAAATTTTAATCACAAACGCATGGAAGTTGGATGGGTGGGGAAGGGGTGAATAGATTTGTGTTAATCGTAACATTCACGCGAAACAATTAATTAGGGAAGTTGAGGCTTGGCGCAATGGCGACAGTTACCGTGATGTTAAACTAAGACGAAAAGACGAAGCGAACTGAGAAGCAGATTTGTTTATTGGGTCAATTGACTTAATTACTAATTTTGGCCCTATATAAAAATCACGGAGACCCAATTTATGGTGAACCTATGCAAAATGTATGACTGGCCCATATGTGGAGATTGTCTCGTATGAGCAAAAGAAAAAAAGATAGGTGGCACAAAATGCCCCTATGAGAATAGTGACGTGGATGATTGTGGAGAGAGTTAATTCAGCTTTATTGTATTAGATTGGCACATTAAGTTGCTGATCCTAAGGTCATTGTCCCTGATGTTGATACTTATTTTGCCCACCAGGTCGTCTGTTCCTAAACGGAACATGGGGAACACATTTTCACTTTGAGAGGGAGTGTGCTGCAGACTTTTTACTTTGCTTACTGAGAAGGTATTTTGTATTCCATTAGCAATTACCTGAAATCTGTTTTTCGTTTAAGCCTGGAATTTAAACTAATCTGTATAAATGGTTTTTTTGGTGATTGCAATCTAGGCTTATTCATGTATTCATGTACACAGTTCAACTCATCACCTACTCTTTAACTTATTTAGATCTCCTTTCTCATATTTTGACTTCAATACCACTGCCATCAGCTGTCCTGTAATCTTATATATAGACCCCGGCGAGTTGTTTCCATTATATACTCCTCTCCTGCTATTCGTATCTTAATATCTCTCTAGCACACCGGTTCTGAAAATTATTAATCCACATGCTCTTTAGACTGAGTTGAAGGCATGCCGGTGTCGTCAAACTGCAGTCACCGTGTTTCGCCTTTCAAAACACGGTGAAGAAAGGAGGTGACTCTAGGGGTGTCGGCATGGTTTTGGTTGATGAGAAGGTAATTGCTATTCGAGTTATTTAGTTTAGTTTTATGTTTAAAAATAGGACTAAGTCTTTTAGTTTTGGTTACCTACGGACTACGGTTACGGCAGACAACTCTGATTCTACCGCGCATTGACTCAATACATCGACACCTCCTAAGACCTGAATTGAACATCCCTTCTTTGCTCTTAAATACTTGCCTTTTTTTATGTCCAGGGAAGTGATAACCACCATGGCGATGACATGCCTGGAGATCTTGCAGTGTCAACTAAGCCATCTGATATGATGATCTGTGAAGCATCTGAGAAAAAAAAAGCTAAGAGTGATAGTGGATTAGTGGTGATATTTTGAAGGTCGTGATGGTGATCCACTCAACCAACTATTGATGCTACTGTTTAGGTTGGTTCCTAGAATCAGAAGGATCCACCCACGGAGGATGTGCGTGAAGGGAAGAAGCCATGCTTTGCATAGCTTCAGAGGCTAAGGAGGACTTAAGTCGATTACATCGCGTCTATCTTTTTTCTTTCTTTCCCCTGTTTTGGTCTTTTTTATTCTCAGAGATTTTCCTCACATGAAACCTTTTTCGATGTTTTAATTTATCGTATGCTGTTTACAAATAAAATTTTCTTAAAATATGGTTGTTTGAGCTTGAATAACAACCGTTGTTTACGTTTCACCCTTTCTCAGGGCGTGATATAGCGATTCATTAGATCTTCCCAGGTCATGTTCACTGATATATTAAGTTTAAGATCTTCATAGGAGATAAACATACAGTTTAAGTATTAACCTCTAAGGTACCCGTCAATATTAATATTCATATTACAGCTTCTTCCTAAAAAACTCATGGACATTATCATCGTCTGATTTTATAAAATATAAAACATTAAACTTTCTCCTCCTAGGACCTATGGACACTGGCACTTTTGCATTCTGGTTGCCCAATATCACCATAGTTTACCTCCTGCTAGCTTCCCACCAAACTTACTAGCTAAAACCGACTCCCAATGTTCATTTATTGGCAAGTGTTTTGCAATTGTTCCTCTATTTGTGCATCATTTGTTTGAAACCAACCGATTTAGTGGGCCATTTCAAATAATTAGATCAGATGTTACCTGTAAAAAATTGGCATTTACAAAAGTCATCTAACATGAATATAATTTCATAACTCACACCTTCTTAACCGGTTCATATGTAGTATCCTCTCACAAGAAACACCACAAACAGTCACTGCAACCAAACATTTTCTCAGACAATATGGTTAAGAAAAGACTCCTGCAAAATCACACAGCTCACTTGAAGCTACAAAATAACGCATCACCAAAGGATCTCCGGTTGGGATCAACTGACCTGGCCCATCAAGAACCACCAGAGAAATCAAAGGTATCTAGCAGATTAATATTTCGCAAACAAGGTGAACATCTTTTAGAATAAAATTTTAGTGTTAAACACTTTCTGATAACTTATAAACTGGTTCTACGAGGCCTTAGTTACACCATGACTAACTCAACATCCACCATACAACAGAGGAGATGAAAGGAAGAGTTTTGACTTTCAGTTGGATTTTATTGTTCCTACTGGTCACGTTTATTGTTCTTAAACTAAAGAATTACAGTTCACTGGTTCACATGTTCAGGCAAGCTTCCCAGACAAATTAGGAAGGAACAGTGGCGTATACGACAACATCACCGAGTTAATGAACGCATGTTTTCTATAAAATAAGCACACTCAAAACACCACATGACCATTTCCTTTTTTTTGTTATTTAGCTGTGGGAGTTCAGATATCAACGAAAATCTCAAAACAGCCAACTTCAAACAAGAACATGTGCATGGTAACAAGTACTCAATCACTTATGAAAGTAACAACACAGAGCCACACCATCTATTATGACTAAGATACACAATTCCGCGCAAAGCGCGGGAATGCCACTAGTTAAAGGATAATTTAAAGGTGAAGTCATATGGGTACTTTAACTTCTTTTTTATGATAACCATAGAGATCCGGCGACTAAGATCAATTGATTAATCCTACAAGATCCGCAACAGTATTCTTACCATTTAAAGTATTTGGGGTGGCTAACTGGAATCGAACTGCAAATTCAGTGTAATGAGCTTATCCTTTAAATGCCACTAGTTTACCTCTATTAGTTAAATAAAACTAGTTATATTATTCTAAAAATAATAAATATCTTTTTCGTTTGACAAAAAACAAGTATGAGTGTGTAAGACCTCATTCGGATTCTCGTCCAAACCGACCTCACACAAATTAAGTTGATACAGATCTGGGTACTTTAACTTAAATAAAATAGATGTGAAAATTATTTGTACTCGAAAGCCGATAATTACGGAAAGGGAGTCTGTCAAAAGATTGAAGTATAATATAAATCGCTATACTCAAAAGGTTAATACTAAATTAAAACCAATTAAGTATATGAATATATCTATTTAAGATATAAGTATATATTTTAAAATATTGGTTATTTTTTTATATTTGTGAATAACACAATTATGGTGGTCATCTTCTAAAATACGTTAGATAGATATAAATCTATTAGATAAGATTAAATCTTAATTTTGTACTTTTATATAATTGGTTATCAGTTATTAAATAAACATATGTCAATTTTTCTTTCAGGATACGCAATCTGCACAAATTTTTACTTTCATTTGGTGCTCTTCCTCTCAATCTCTCTAATTATCTACATTTTCATTATCGAGAATAATGAATAATAGAAACTTATGTTTGGCAGATAATAAAACTAGTTATACTATTCTGATAAATAATATTTTTTATGACAAAAAACAAGTGTGAGTGTAAAACCTTATTCTGATTCTCGTCGAAACCGGTCTCACACAATTTGAGTTGAAAGGCAACCCGGATCCGGTTAGTTCATTTTAAGTTATTATCTTGTTTAAGTGTAATATTTAAATGAGGTTCTTAATGAGGTATTCCCTAACTAATTAATTAAGACACGGAAGTAAATAAAGTCATATAATCGTATTGCATAAATTATAATGGATTTGATACGTTGTAGTTTAAGTATGATCATATCGATTCTATACAATACTAGATCTAAATGACTAGAATACCACTCACACTCATTAGTCACCTGTCTTACCACAACCCGGACCATCCTTAAAACTTGTCATATTTAATGAGGCATAATTAATCTAATCATTGTTTAGTAAAGCGAATCATTCCGCCTACACGATTAGTCTTGAAACCCTAATCCTAACATGATAATGATCCTAAGTATCGATAACCTCATGGACCCAAACGATACATCCGACAATTGGCCTCATGATTTAGGTCCACTAGATATGATTCATTCTCCAGGGAAGGCTTTGGGGAATTTTTCCAATATGTCGGCTGCCTAGCCCACTCGTCTAGCACTATATGCAGCTGATCGGCCCTTTAACCTCAACCAAGCATACGACCATATTTTGAGTAATCTACATGAATGCACCAAACAAATATTGGATCAATGATGAATTTAGGGATGTTTATCTGACAACAGATAAAGAAGTAAAGACACACCACATGTGGGGTGCGGTTCTGAATCAACAGGTTTGTGCAATATACATAGACAAAACATAGAACATTGCAAACAAGAAACACACCGAGCTAAACCGGAAACTAAGACCATGATAAACTAAACCACCTACAAAACCAAACATATTGGGGGAGCTAGGTTGCTTTCTCCGCAAGCTTCTTTCTCTGCAGTCCATTTGGTTTGGTTGCTTCATTGTCCTCTTCGAGATGATTAGCAGCTTTGGTAATCAAACGGCTATAAGAAAATATAAACTTGATACGTTAGTTTCATATTTAATTGATTCCTCCAAACAATTTCATTATAATAAATAGAGTTCAGAACATTACCTCTTACTGAACCTTCTGCGTACGTTTCGGCCAAAGGAGTTCGTGAACCACTCTGGTTTGTAAGAGATCAGTATGTACCCAATCATCAATCCACAGACAATACCAGGTCCGAATCCTATAGCAGCTGCGACCCAACTCAACACCTCCTCTTCGTTTTCTTCCTCTTGTTTCCACTTTTCATGATGTTGCTGTGGTGCAGGCGTGTGGATATCTCCGCAAATTTCATCGAGAGCCGGTCCAAAAAGTCCAGAGTTCCCTTCGAAAGAAGAGCATTTCTGTCTTCGAAACTGAGTGCCTCCTGGTACTAAACCTCTAAGCTGATTGTGAGAGAAGTTCATGTAGGAAAGGTACGAGAGGTCCCCTAGCTCTTGTGGAATTTCTCCGGAAAGCTTGTTTTGAGAAACGTCCAGTGACTCGAGAGACGTCAAGTTCCCCATGGATGATGGGATGTGATGGGTGAAAGCGTTGTCTGATAAGTTGAGCACATGAAGCTCTTTTAATGTACCGATGGACCGTGGAATCTCTCCTTCAAGGTTGTTCCTAGAGAAGTCGAGTGCGGTGTAGATTTTTAAAATACGTACCAGCTCCATCTCTATACCTTTATTCATCAATACCACTGAATCATGGTAATAGCTTAAAAAGTCTCCCATGTACTTTTCTTGAGACCGTTCTTCGTTAGCCTTAAGTGATGACATTGCAGTCCAGTTCACAAAGTAATCTGAAGGCAAAGTTCCACTGAACTGATTATCGGAAACGTCGATGATTCGCGACGTGGGAAATGAGGCTTGATGTATCGGTCCGTGGAATTCATTGGACCGTAAGACAAGAACTTGAAGATGTTTTAAGGAACTCAACCAGACCGGAAAGGTGTCGTTGATTCTGTTGCTACCCACATTCAAAACTTCAAGATTAGAGAAACTGATCAAAGATCTTGGAAGCTGACCAGTTAGTTGGTTATGCCCAACATCAAGCGACCTTAGACTTGCAAATGTGTTATTTGGGAGATCTCCACTAAGACGATTCTGACGAAGGTTTAAGAATGAAAGATTACTCTTGAGGTTACTCATACACTGAGGAATGGCACCATTGAAGTTATTGCTAGATAAATCAAGAGTGATTAGAGAGCGCATATCACATATGAAAGAGGGAATCTCGCCCGTGAAATTGTTACTGGAGCCAACCAAGTACTGCATAGAGGATAGTCGAAGTTTCGTTGACTTTTCAAAACCAATGAACATGTTGTAGGAAAGATCCACAAACTTCAGAGTTGGTAGTGTCCATAGCCAGCCAGAAACATGTCCTTTGATTTTGTTGTTGGAAATGTCTAGATTCGTCAGTTTGTTTTGGGTTCTTAAGATCTCAGGAAACTCGGTTATACCGCATCCCGACAAGTACAACTGACTTATCTTTTTCAAATGATGAGTTGCACCTGAACTTTTGTTGGTGGTTGAAACATGATTCCCAGAGAGATCCAATAAAGAGACTGACTTGAGATGCGAGTGTATGATTGCACTCAAGTCAATGGTAGTGGTGGTATTTAAATGGGATAGGTTAAGAAGTTGGAGCAACTTTAGATTCGAGAAGATACTAAAGTCAACTGGTCCTTGAGTGTTTAAACGAGAAAGGTCAAGGTCTTGAAGGTTGACTAATTTGGAAATGGATTTAGGGATTGGTCCAATGAAGTTGTTATTTCCAAGGACTAATGATGTTAATTTAGATGGTGAAGATATATTCCCAAATTCAAGAGTACCTTTGAGTTGGTTATCTCTCAAATCCACATAAGTCAAAGAAGGAATAGTGAAGAGAGAAGAAGAGAGAGTTCCACTAAAAGAGTTGTCCCATGCCTCAAAGTACTCTAAGTTGTAGAGTGAACTCATGTTAGAAGGAAGTGTGCCAATAAATTGATTATGGGAGAGATATAAATATGATAACGTTCCAAGATTGAGTAGGGAATGTGGGAAGGTGCCACTAAGTTGATTGTAATCAACGTTTAAGAGTTTCAACTGGTTCATACTGGCAAAAGATGGCAGCTCACCAATGAAATCATTATCAGATAAGTCAAGAAAGATAAGATGTGAAAGATTTCCAACGGAAGAAGGGATCCAACCACTAAAATAATTTTTAGAAAGGTCTAGAATGGTAAGATGGGAAAATTTTCCAATAGAAGATGAGATGTGACCACTGAAATAATTATATGAAAGGTCGAGAGTGATTAGGCTATTAACCTTAAATAGACTGCTATTGGAATGAAGCCGACCATGGAGGCAGCTGCGACTAAGGTCTAGCTCGACCACTTCCCAAGACTTGGTGTCACATGTGATACCATCCCAAGAGCAACAGTCACTATTAACTGCCCATGACTCCGTCTTGGGATGAATGCCTTCCAAACAAGGTTTCTTTATTTCAAACTCGTTCTTGAACTTGAGAAGTGCATCTCTTTGTACAGGATGACATAATTTTCGAGCTGGAGCTCCAAACACAGCCGTGAAATTATAAGTGAATAAGAAAAGAAAAGAAAGAGTAACAGGAATGATACTCCTCGAATTCCAAAAGCCTTTCATTTTTCTGTAAGATAGTTTGATTTTCCTGAATATTAACAATGAAAAATCAGAGATGACAACATGGTTTCATGACAATCTATATATATACATAATAGTATAATATATTGCATAAAGATCAATTCAATCAAGTTGACTCACTAATTAGTTTTTTCTGCCCAGTCTGTTCCTGACGTTGGACAATGAGGATGAAAAGAGCGTTGAATTGTCGATTTTTATTCAATTTTTGGTTGTATTACTGGAAATTTCGTATGTCCTTGTCTAAAACCAAACTGTAAGCTAACATATTCCATAAAGAAAGGAATAACAAAAATGTAAACAATACAATCACAATGAGAAGAGTCGATTCAGCTTAATAAGATTTAGGGGAAGAGTTAATCTGATCATAAATTGTAAACGGAATATAAAGTATTATTAAATAAATAAGTGTTTTTAAAAGTATTTTAAAACAATAACAAAAGGTATGTAAATATAATTTTATTATTTGATTAAATTAAAATTGTAAATAAAAAATCAATTAAAGTATATACATAGTTCTAAAATCTTAGAATTAAAATAGTTATGGATTTTTGAAATAGTGCATAATTTAATTTAAGCGATATCATATATATATATATATTTATTTAATTTGGATATCTATTAAATGAAGTTTTCTACGTATATGATTTATGATTTTTTATATATATTTTATAGTAAATATTAAGCTATTAATCACAAAATTTTAAATGTGAAATTTAGTAAACTGGTAATTTATAATAGTTTAAAATTTCAAATACAATCTATATGAAAAAAGTCTAAATTTTAATTATATGGTTAATGTAATTATTTAATTTATTTTACTAAGATAAAGTTTAAACAAAATAAACTCATGAAATTAGGAAGTGATTTGAAAGCTTCATTCTTGAGCTATCTTACTCAGTAGCTTTCATCTTCAACCAACCTCTACTGTACGACTTTCTCCTGGTTAACCCATTGATTTTCGAACTACGATTCATATTTAATACTCATTGAAATAACACTAGAGGATAATTTATTATATATATTTTAAATCATATAAGATAATTTTGTACTTTTATTGAAATAAAGAAAATAATTTATTTAATATATTTTATGAAAATTCTTCTTGTGATAACGACACATCAACATAATTTGTGAGAATTACTATAGTAATGACATGTAAACATGAGTTATGTTTGAATGATAAGTTGATGCCACCTCACAGTGATAAACTTGTTAATAAAATATAAGGTAAGATGACTTATTAAAAAATTCTTTTTTAATATATAAGAGATATTCCACAACGATTCAGTTTTCTTAATTGAGAAGAGCTTGTGTTTTGCAAGTCACTAATAGAGGTCAACTTGTAAGTTTTGTGTCACACCAAATAATGAAAATAGACATCAAACCTTTGATGGAGTTCGATAGGTAAAATGAACTATTTCTTGAATGAACGTAAGGCAATTATTGGTAAGTGAATTTTAATAAAATTTGAAAATTTTGAGATTTCTTTGTTATTGGTTCATGAATTTTAATAATCTTATTAAAATACATTGTTATTGGTTTAAAAATTTTCAAAATTCATTTAAATCCTTTTCATTAGAAAAGTTTAACTATTATTGATTGTCTAATTCTAACTAAATCTATTTTTATTGGAAGATAAATTCTCTATATTTTTACTCATAAGATAAAACTTTGAAAAGATCATATAGATTTATGATATTTTCAAAATCCATATCATAAAAGATCTAGAAAACAAAATAGTTATTCTTACCAAATATATATTGAACTTCAATCCAGATTAATTCAATACATTTTATATACTTACTTTTTGAATGAATAATTATATATTTTATCGTTTTATCATTATCAAAGACTAAAAGAAGATATGAATTATTAAACAAACACAGTATAATTAAGTTGTTAACATAATATCATACTAACATAATTTTATATGTATCACTATTATTTTATTTTTAACATACAAACATGTTTTCCAAAAACAAAAACAAATAATCATGCAATACTGAAAGAAAATATTTCTGAAAACTTTAGAAAAATATAAATCATATATTTACTTTACAAAATAAATGATAGAAAAGAGGTAATACAGATTCATAAAAATATGTAGCAATCTAAAAAATTATGATCAAATTCTATAAATAACATATATATATACACACATATATTCATAATCGATATAATTTTTAAATTCAATCAAATTATAAAATCCACAAACTCTGCACAGATTAATCTCCCAATAACCCCCGTAATATTATTATCCAATCACAGCTTGGGTTACATCAAATTATTCTTTGTGTTAGAGTTCTTTGAGAGTCAAAAATACTGATGTGGAAAATAACTTTGTTGCTTTTTCCTTATGTGGTTTGAGACTAAAACCATGAAAACTTTATGTCTTCATACTTCCGATTGCTCAACTTGTGGATTGATTATAAGCGTTTTCTGATATTTTTGTCAGTATTCTTGATGTGAATGGATGGTGGAGTTGCATTTTCTCCATGGAAGCAATACATTATATCAGATCGGGCCAAACTGAAGTTTTGACCTTTGTGGGATGGTGGAGTTGCATTTTCTCAATCAATGAATAGCTATCCTACTTCCTTGTTCTTCAAAACTAATTCTCTTTTTTTTTTCTTGCAACAATCTCAATTTTTTCAGATCAGTTTTAAGATATGTTTTTTTATTAGAGCATCTCTAACTCCCCTTCATATTTCACTCTAAAATCAAATTTGAAGTAAGAAATGTTTTGATCCTATTCCATTTTCCACTCCTAAATGAAGTGATCGTTTATTTTAATCCATTATTCCATTTTTCACTCCAAAATGAAGTGGAGTTAAGAGTAAAACTTAATTCTATTATGAAGTGATTTCATTTCAGAAAAAGATAGTTTTAGTGGGGGTTATTGGTTCTGGTATTATAATGGATTTAGAAATCCCAATAGATTTAGAAATTTTTGATAAATCCATTGATTTTAAAATCAGATAAACAGATTTTATGAGAATTCAAATAGATTTCAAAATCAAATAAATAGATTATTAGAAATCAATCAAATGGATTTACAAGAAACGAGAAGATCCGCTTGTTAATATGCAAGTAGTCCTTAATCGAGAGAACACCTTCTTCTATTTGAAGAGATTTGTTGGTAGAAGTTTAAGTATGTTTTATATATAATTTTAAGGAAAAGAGCGAGAACGTCAAGCTTATCTTGCTATTGACAAACAGGTTGCCACTGGGGAAGAGGACAGAAAAGTCAAGCTTGAGATAATAGTGTTTGTAGTTGTGTTAGTGTAGCTGATCAGTTGTTTTTTGAATTCTCTTGTATTCTTATTTTGTTGTTGTGTATGATCTCTTTTTTATGGGGGTTGAGTTCCTTATTATGCAGTTCTTGAGGTTGGTGATTAGCTCATTTTAAATTCTTAAAAAGATGAAAGCATTGATATTTTAAAAGAAAATCAAGCACTACATAAGTTGACAAAGTCAACAGAAAAAGCTAAACTTGAAAAATTTGTGCTCAGCTTTACTTGACATATAATTCTACGTACATCTTTTATCCTGCTATTCAAGAAGTCATGAGGAAGTTAGATGGAAAAGAACGTAATGTATTATGACGAGGTTGTAGCTGTAGGTAGTGTGGTTCATGTCTTGGTGAACAAGAAATATATTGTAATGCTTATAGAATTTGACAAAAACAATATTACAAATCCACGCAAAATAACGAGGTTCACGTTGGTATTTGTTCCTTTGTATTTTGAGGGTAAAAACACTTACAAATCCATTGAAATGTAGTTTCAAATCAAATCTTTGAAAAAATCCTTGTTATTGAATAACACTTGATTTTAAAATCTATTTTAAAATCATGTAACCAATAACACTGGATTTGTATATAGATTTTAAAATTATAAAACCAATAACACTTGATTTGGTTTAAATTCTTAAATCCATTAAAATATACAAACCAATAACACCCCCTTATATTGAAGATGCTTTTACATAAATGTGACACAAAAGATTATATAAAGATCTCGTTTAATACATGTTTCTTCAGATACAATTGTTAAAATTTGTTCACATAATTTCCAATTTTCTATTACATTCACCTACTTGATTTGTAATAAAGACAACAGAGGATAGAATGTCAGGAAGTGGTTAGGTCTTTTTGGACAAAGTAAATCATTACCAAATCATTTTTAATCTATATTATAATGGGAGAGTTTACCCTCTCCCCTTCCGCCACGCCAGCGTTAAGTGGGTCCCACGTAATTATTATTTTTAAAAAATAATGTATTGCATGCTATGAGATTTGAACTCTTCACCTCAATATTTAATTGATTGACATAACCAACTAAACTACATGAGATGTTGTAAACTAGAAACCAAATTTTATATAATAATATTACAGTTTGGTCTTTTCTTAGAGTGTCCACGATACCATGCGAGTGAATCCAATCTATATTATAATGGGAGAGTTTACTATATCCCCTTCCACCACGTCAACGTTAAGTGGGTCCCACGCAATTATTCTTTTTAAAAAATGATGTATTACATGCTATGAGATTCGAACCTTTCACTTCAATATTTATTTGATTGACATAACCAACTAAGCTACATGAGATTTTTTATACTAGAAACCAAATTTTATATAATAATATTACATTTTGGTTTTTTAAGGTGTCCACGATACCATGCAAGTGAATCCAAAATACGAGGAAGGTCGGGTGGTGATTGTATGGTCAGTAAACAATGATTCAGAGACTTTGGAAAAATTAACGAAACGATCGTCAGATGAGATGAGATCCACGGGCCGAGAGCACGGACATGGGCAGCCTATTAACCGTGGGCGGTCGGGACGTTACATTATTATTCCATGTCAACAAGCAAATTAAAGATTTTATCTCTACATATAAATTAGATTTTTTCATAAAGTAGTACAGAAAGTTTTATGGACTAAACTTCCTGATCTTCAAACTATCTTATGTACATAACTTAATGTCGTAATTTTCCTAATTTTTATTCGGCTTTGTAATGAAAATTACATTTCACTTGAAGACATAACAAAACGGAAGTGAACTCAATGGAAGTGATGACTCCAATATTGCAATACGCAAAAAAAAAAAAGATTTAGACAAGATATGAACAATAAAATCTCATACACACTTAAAGCATAAAAAACGGATCTGGCCCCGCTATATTTCTAGTAATATAAATTGTTCTGTAACTGAACACAAATAGAAAGTTGTAAAAATCCAACCGCGGAGCCTTCACTCATCAAACTCATGGTGAGTTGATGAGCTCTTTATGGTAATTTAATTCTAAAAAACGTTTACTCTTTGATTTTATAGATACGTAACTATAGAGGATGCTTCAACTTTGATGATCATTGCATAACCATAGCAACATTTAGCACAAATCTTGATCAAAACAGTCTCAGGACACCATTTGTAATTGTCATAATTGACAAAGATTAAAACAAAGTTGAAGATCTGGCAAAATCCTTTTTAGTTGTTTATTATGTCCACCAAACGTGATATTAGAAAACGATAACAATAGTTGAGATGTCAAAATATGTTTAGGTATTATATGATTAGACAAAACAGGATCACTACCAAATTATTGCACAAATAGAATATATTTCCGCATTTGCGCTTATATATAACGTTAAGATTTTTATGTGCTGCGTGATCACACACAAACACAAGTAAAAAAATAGCTCCTGCCTCATCTTGTTTTCTGCCATGGCTGATTTAGTATCCGGTGACACAGAAGGTCAAGGCTCTGGCGATCAAGGCAGCAAGCGCGGTGGCTGGATCACTCTTCCATTCATGATCGGTTTGTGTTTTATTTTGGTTTATGTTTTTAGCTCAAGCAACACAGAGAAATGGTAACTATTGTGTGGTTCTTTGTGGTGCAGGTACAATATTAGGACTGTCCATAGCTTTTTTCGGATCGATAATGAACTTAATTGTTTTCTTGATTGAGTAATTCAACATCAAGAGCATCGCTGCTGCTCAGATTTCAAATATTTTCAATGGATGTCTTGCCATGTCCCCTGTTGTTGCAGCCATTCTAGCCGATTCTTTCTTTGGAAACATTCCCGTCATCTCGGCTTCTGCTCTCATTTCTCTACTCGTAAATTCAAAACTCATTAATTATCTACTACTTTCTCCGTTCCATTAAGATAAAGGTTTTAGAAAAAACATTATTTCACAAAAATAACTTTTATATGTTTTCTATGAAAATATTATAAACTTCAAAAATAATTAACTTTATTGAATTACTATTGATTAAAACTATTGAAAAATTAAAAATTACAAAAAATAATACAATTGTTATATTTATTTAATTCATTTTTAATATGTGAAAACATTAAAAAGTCTATCTTTATGAAATAAAATGATTATACTCTAATACAATAGCTTAGCATTTTCAAAACGTTATTTTATAGGGCATCTTTCTTTTGATTATTATCGCATCTTTGGACTACTTGAGACCTAGACCGTGTGAAACGGGCTCAGTCCTGTGCCAACCACCATCAAAATTCCAGCTTGGGATCCTGTTTGCAGCCTTAACTCTAATGGCCACTGGAACAGCTGGGACGCGAACGACTTTGGTATCTGTTGGCGCAAACCAATATGAGAAACCTAAAGATCAAGCAAGTTTCTTCAACTGGTACATCCTCACTGTAGTGGATTTTCTCCTTCCTTCGTGAATATAAGTTTCTAGTTCATCTTTATATGTTCTTATCGTTTTATAGTGTATTGTTTGGTTTTGCGTTTTGCAGGAAACAGAGACACAGGAAGTTTAGAGTTCCCAAGGCTATTAACGAAGCCTTGGTACGTCTCGTGGAGTAAACGGATACAAGAAGCTAGATATCAAGCTTTGTCACTCACCCCGCTCACACCTCTCCTTGTGTATCTCACGTCACTCACCGGATGTTCTTAGTACAGAGTATGAATACAAACCAAGAGAAAGATGATCCTATTCTCTTTAGTATTCTCTATTACTCTCTTTTGCCTAAGATCTCTCAATGACGTTCCAGTGAGTATCTTCTATCCGTTTCTCCTTTATACCTCTGCTCTTCCTGAAAGATTCGCTAACCACTTGGACTTGCCAGCTCACGAATCCTCAACAACCCTGCACATGGGTTGTTCCTTGACCGTTAGAAGCTTCAGGTCAAAACGCAGAGTATAACTTCTCATGGGCTACTCATGACAGACGACTCAACACCCGGGCCTCCTCATAAACTTGACTCGGCCCACTTCTCACCTGCTAGCCCACTATTTGGAAATAGAGAACCACACGTGACAAATCTCCACCTTGGTTCCTTTTCCGACAGCTAACCTAAAGTCAGCTCACTTCCTCCTTTTTTTTTTCTTCTCTCTTCCGAAACCCTAACCTTGTCGGAAGAACTTCCTAGACCAGATCGATCTAGTTACAATCGCTGAGTACTCTCAGTCGACTCCTCCCATCTTCAAACTTCTTTACCGGTACCGTTTTAGTGAGAATATCCGCCGGATTCTCAAGAGTACTTATCTTCGACACCACAATCGAACCATCCGCAACCACATCTCGAATAAAGTGAAGACAAACATCGATGTGCTTTGTGCGTTCGTGAAACACACTATTGCGAGCCAAGCACAACGCACTCTGGGAATCACAGAAGATCTCAGCCTTCTCTTGTTCAACACCAAATTCCGAGGTAATTCCTTTTAACCACAACGCTTCTTTGGTAGCTTCTACTAATGCCATATATTCTGCTTCCGTCGTAGATAAGGCCACAATGTGCTGAAGGCCAGATCTCCAGCTTACCGTATTTCCGCCCACTTGAAAGATGTACCCTGTGATTGACCTTCTTCTATCCAGGTCAGACGCGTAATCACTGTCACAATACCCTTTCACCTCAAAGCTTCCCTGTTTCTTGAACGTTAAGCTCATATCAGTAGATCCCTTTATGTACCTCATTAACCATTTAACAGCATTCCAATGTTCTTGATTAGGAGCACTCATGAAACGACTAACAAGGCCAACACCATAAGCAATGTCCGGACGAGTCCCAATCATTGCATACATAAGAGAACCGACAACACTTGAATAAGGTACACTTTCCATATAGTTTTGAGCTTCTGTTCTGAATTCCTCTTTAGTGCTCGAAAGTTTAAAGTGAGAACCCATAGGAGTAGACACTGGCTTTGATTCTTCCATCATAAAATTCTTTAGAACTTTCCATAAGTATGTTTCTTGAGACAGAGTCAGAACACCCTTGACTCTATCTCTTTTAATATCCATACCCAAAATTCTCTTAGCTGACCCCAAATCTTTCATCTCAAATTCACTTCCCAGCAACTCTTTAAGTCTTTGAACTTCCTTCAAATCTTTTGCTGCAACTAACATGTCATCAACATACAACAAAAGATAAATCACGTTACCTTCACCATAGGACTTAAAGTAGGCACATGAATCATATGAACTCCTCTCAAAACCTTGAGCTCTCATAAACTCATCAAACCTTCTGTTTCATTGTCTAGGAGATTATTTCAGACCATATAGGGATCTTTTGAGTAAACACACCTTATCTCCCACCTTATACCCTTCAGGTTATTCCATTAAAATCCTCTCGTCTAGAGTTCCATGAAGAAATGCAGTTTTAACATCCAACTGCTCCAGTTCCAGATCCTTATGAACAAACAAGGATAATAATAGCCTTATAGTTACATGTTTTACCACTGGTGAGAAAACCTCATTGTAATCTATGCCTTCTATTTGTGAATACCCCTTTGCCACAAGTCTTCCTTTGAACCTCATATCTTCTCCCCCCAGGTATCCCTGGTTTTATCTTATAGATCCATTTACAGCCGATAGTCCTCTCTCCTTCTGGTCTATCAATTAGGACCCACGTTTGATTTTTCTTTAAGGATTCCATTTCCTCATCAGAAGCGGCTTTCCATTTCTTTCCATGTTTGCTTCGTATAGCTTCACCAAATGACAAAGGTTCCTCTTCATTTGTCAACTCTGACATTACAAGAGCATAAGCAGCTACATCCCCATCGTCAAAAGGACTTGGAGGTTTTATAGTTCGTTTCTGCCTATCCCTTGCCAACATGTAATCCTTAAGATTTCCAGAAGAATCTTCTTTCTCAGACTCTGTGTCAGAATCTTCCCGTTGTTCATCATTTTCAGAAACTCCACCTTGAGATGAATCCCCACCGTGATTATCAGCTTCAATCTCAGTGTTTGTAGGTAATAGGAATGTTACCCGTTTCTTGGTGCTTTTGTTCATAACAGAGTCTTGTGACGTATTCTTAAAATCCTTGTACACCACATCTTCATGGAATGAAACATTCCTACTGATCACAATCTTCTTATCTTCATCACTCCATATCCTGTATCCCTTGACACCTTGAGGATAACCCATGAAAACCCCTTTTTTCGCTCTAGGTTTCAATTTACCTTGATCCACATGGTAGTAAACTAGGCAGCCGAATCTTCTCATATGTTCATATCCCAGAGCTTTCCCTGACCACACTTCCTCTGGTACTTTTAGTTTCAAAGGGATTGATGGTGTTCGGTTTATCATGTAGACCACCGTAGATGATGCTTCTGCCCAATAGCTTTCACTCAAACCCGTCTCGCTGAGCAAACTTCTAACCTTTTCCAAGATGGTTCGATTCAGCCTTTCTGCAACTCCATTTTGTTGTGGAGTATAAGGACAGGTTTTATGCCTTAGAATTCCTTTGTCTTTACAGAAATCATCAAATAACTTGTTACAGTACTCAAGTCCATTGTCAGTACGTAGAGATTTAAGCCTTTTCCCACTCAACCAATGCCAGCCATTCTGTAAACTTAGAGAAAGCTTCGTCTTTAGTCTTCAGAAAATATATCCACACCTTCCTGGAATAATCATCCACAAACGAAATATAGTACTGACATTTGGAAAGACTTGGTGTAACATTAGGAGACCCCCACAGATCAGAATGAACATAAGCTAAAGGTTCTTCTGAGTTGTGTTTTCCTGTCTTGAATGACAACTTATGAAACTTTCCCAAGATACAGTGTTCACAGTGTTCCATCTCTCTTATCTCCTCTTCTTTAAGAAACCCGTACTTTACCAGACACTTCAAACCCTTTAAACTCATGTGACCAGGACGACTGTGCCACAGAGAAGTCTTGTCCAAGTTTCTTTCAGCTGTATTAGCCTCTGCTTTTATCGGGACACCATCAAGGAAATATAGTGTATCTCTGTAGTCAGCAGCCATGACTTCAATATTTCCCTTAAACACCCTCAACCTATAGTCTTTAGACTGGAACCAGCATCCCAGAGTCTCTAGCTGACCAAGTGATATCAAATTTCTCCTAGCAGTCTCTGAATACCTTACGTCAGTTAAGATAACCGAAGTTTGGTTTGTATTCAAGATCTTAACCTTCCCAATAGCAGTCACTTCACAATAAGTATCATTTCCCATCAAGATCCTTCCTCCATTAACCTCTTCAACATCAAACATAAGATCCTTTTGATAAGTCATATGATAGGAACATCCAGAATCTAGAACCCACCCTTCCCTCGTAATTAGACTCGAAGCAGTCAACATAACATGCTCTGAGTCAAGAGCCTTCCCAACACTTGCTTCAGCCTTCATACCGTTATTGTTATTTTGTCCACGTTTAGGACATTCTCTTTTGAAATGTCCTTCTGCTCCACAAATCCAACAAGTGCGTTTAACCTTGGGTCTAGACTTACTCCTGTTGTTCAGCTTTCCCTTATAGACTGTCTTCTTTTCCGGCCTGCCTCTAGACTGAAAATATAGACCTTCGTTTGACACAGACGACCTATGATTGCCCTTAGCTTTCATATCCAGTTCAATGGAGTAAGCAGCACGTGTGATTTCCTTCTAAAAATCGTATCTTGATCCCTACCATACTTCAGTGTGTGTACTAAAGGTTCAAATCTTCGGGGCAAACTGTTAAGGAGAATAACAACTTGATCTTCTTCACTTAGTTCAACATCAAGACTTGCTAGATCAGAAACCAGTTTGGTAAAGATGTCTAGGTTCTTATCCAAGTTTTTATCCGCATCCATCTTGTAACTGTAAAACCTTTGCTTTAGATAGAACCTATTAGGTAGAGACTTGATCTGATATGTAGACTCAAGAGCCGTCCACATTTCTAGAGCTGTTTTGGCCTTAATAACCTTCCTTAGTACCATATCACTAAGACTCATGCTCAACAGGTTCCTCACCCTCCTATCTTTATCCAGTCTCTTAGGATCAGGAGATGTCTTAACATCCGAGTCATCAGACACAATACCTTTACCCTTAACATCCTCAGGGCCAGGTTGTAACACTGAGTCCAACCCGAGAATCTCCAGCTGAGCCAGCACCTTGTGCTTCCATAACGCAAAATCACCTTCTCCATCGAACTTCTCCACCTCAAACCTTCCTTGAGTAGGCTCCATAGAGAATGACCACAAGTTTGATCAGAACCTGAAATCACACTGCAACAGAGAATACCCACAACAAAGGATTGATGATTGCAGAAAACCAGAATACCAGAGAAAACCAGAATATCCAAGATCACAACAGAAAGAAAACCACACAGATATTCAGATCTATTACTGGTGACCCTATCACTGAGCTAATCAGTGAGAGATAACCTGGATCACCTCAGATCTGAACTTCCCAAAGACGTAACCTGGCTCTGATACCACTTGTAGTGGATTTTCTCCTTCCTTCGTGAATATAAGTTTCTAGTTCATCTTTATATGTTCTTATCGTTTTATAGTGTATTGTTTGGTTTTGCGTTTTGCAGGAAACAGAGACATAGGAAGTTTAGAGTTCCCAAGGCTATTAACGAAGCCTTTGTACGTCTCGTGGAGTAAACGGATACAAGAAGCTAGATATCAAGCTTTGTCACTCACCCCGCTCACACCTCTCCTTGTGTATCTCACGTCACTCACCGGATGTTCTTAGTATAGAGTATGAATACAAACCAAGAGAAAGATGATCCTATTCTCTTTAGTATTCTCTATTACTCTCTTTTGCCTAAGATCTCTCAATGACGTTCCAGTGAGTATCTTCTATCCGTTTCTCCTTTATACCTCTGCTCTTCCTGAAAGATTCGCTAACCACTTGGACTTGCCAGCTCACGAATCCTCAACAACCCTGCACATGGGTTATTCCTTGACCGTTAGAAGCTTCAGGTCAAAACGCAGAGTATAACTTCTCATGGGCTACTCATGACAGACGACTCAACACCCGGGCCTCCTCATAAACTTGACTCGGCCCACTTCTCATCTGCCAGCCCACTATTCGGAAATAGAGAACCACACGTGACACTCACGTTAAGTACAGGCACGATTATTAGCGCGACAGCAATTATATATACTCAGGACAATGCTGGCTGGAAGCTCGGGTTTGGTCTCTGCGCTGCTGCTAATTTGGTCAGTTTCATTATTTTCATCTCTGGGAAGCGGCTCTACAAGCATGACAAACCAATGGGAAGTCCCTTCACAAGTCTAATCCGCGTTTTAGTCTCTGCTATAGTGAAGAGAAAAGCTGTGATCTCTTCCATAGATGAAGTCTATTACCACTGTGGGCTTGGAGAAAAGGACAAGACTTGTGCTGTAATGCCCTCTAAAAGCTTTAGGTGAAAAAAACAAAAGAATTGACTGATTCATGAATTATAAACCAGAACTGAAAGAGTTTTACATGTGCAGGTTCTTGAACCGTGCAGCGTTGAAGACGGAAGGGGAGAGTGGTGACACAATTAATGACAAGTGGAGACAATGCTCTGTTCAGGAAGTAGAAGATTTCAAATCCGTTCTTCGAATTCTTCCTTTGTGGCTAGCAATCATATTGATTGGTATTCCCAGTGTGATACAATCAAGCTTGATAGTACTCCAAGCTCTAGCCACTGACCGTGGGCTCGGCCCTCACTTTAAAGTCCCGGCCGGGTCTGTCCAAGTCATAGCAGTCATCTCCTCATGCATCTTCATCATATTGAACAACTGGCTTATCTATCCCATGTACCAGCAGCTAACCAACAAGCCGCTGACACCACTTCAAAAAATGGGTATAGGCCAGGTTTTCATCATCCTAAATATGGCAATATCCGCGGTTGTGGAAGCAAAAAGGCTAAAAACAGTTGAAAGTGAGGATCTCATGTCAGTGTTGTGGCTGTTTCCCTCTCTCGTGGTAATAGGAATAGGCGACACCTTCCAGTTACCGGCCACTGCTGAATTGTTCTATGGAGCATTCCCCGAGTGTTTGAGGAACACTGCAATTTCATTGACCTCATTGGCGGTTGGAATCTCGTTTTATCTTAGCACAGCTCTCATCGATCTGATCCAGAGGACGACCGAGTGGTTACCAAATGATATTAACCATGGAAGAGTTGATAATGTTTACTGGGTTTTAGTCATAGGTGGAGTCTTCAACCTTGGTTATTTCCTTGTCTGCTCTTGGTTTTACAGTTACAAAACCGTCAAAGATGAGATGGTCTATCCAGGGAGTGTACCTCCCCTTGAAGATTAATCTGGTTCCTCCATATGCATCGGATATGAAAAATTCAAGGATGATGATCATGTACAAGATCACAAAGATGTTATAATGTAAGAACAAAACATGTTGTGTGATTTTTCGTATGTAATACAATTTTTATAAAGAAATTTGGATTAATATACTTTCTCTGTGTGTTTCTAGAAAAAAAAATACTTTCTCTATCTCATTTTATTCAACATTAGTTTACACATATTAAGAACAGTTCATTTTTAAAATTTATCTTGATTATATAAAATGTCAATAAATTAAATTAATTCAGAAAAGGAAAAAATACAGTATCAAATATTAATATAGTATCATGTAACTGATTACAATATCAAACAACAATAACCTTTTTCTTAAAAATAGTGAGAACATCATTTATTATAAAATATTTCATCTATTTCAAAAATGTATATTTAAGAATTTTCACACTTATTAAAAAATATAGAATTTTTTAGTTAGTAATGTTTTATTTTTCGTATTTAATTATTTTCCATAATGTTTAATCAATAAAATCTTAATAAACAATTTAAAATTAATGTATTGAAAATATAAAATATAAATTTCTAAAATGAATATTTAAAAAAAAATGAATCTTTTCGAAACAAAGAGAGTATTGAATAAGCTAAAACAAAGAACTGAAACTAAGAGAACAATATATATTTTTAGTACTGCCAAACCTGTATTATATATAGGATGAAAATACCTTCACAAATTAGTAACTACCAAACTAGGGGAAATTCATTAAAAAAATAAATGATTAGCTGCTTTTATATAGTAAACAATACTCTTGAACTAAAAATATTTAAATGGGACATAAAAATGATAATAGAAAATAAACTGCAAAATCTATTTAAGATTCAGTTCACAATCTACTTTTTATTAAACAACATGTGGAAACATTTGGGGAGAATTTTTATCATTATTGGTATCACTTTCATTTTTACCTTTATTAAAGAGATATTTTCATAAATACTACTACCTCCGTTTCAAATTACTTGTCGTTGTAGAGTAAACTTTTCGTCTTAAAATAAGTGTCGTTTTATAATTTCAATGTAAAATTTAATGATTTTGTGTATCATTTTATTTTTCTATTGGTTGAGATGTGGTTAGGTGTATTGGTAATGATGTTTTTATTTTGAAAATATGTAAAATTAAATGTTTCTTTAATCTGTGTGTAAAAACTTAAAATGACAACTAAAATGAAACGGAGGGAATAATTTTTAAGAGGCAAATTTTTTAAAAGTTAATTAGAATCTTAAATTTTACATTCCTAACCCTATCCTGCTCTACCCTACCCCTCAACTTCAAACTCTAAGTCTTAGATTAATTAACCTAAGAGTTATAAGTGTGTTTTAAATTTTTTCTCTTAAAAAATATGAAAATTTTCATGTTTACAACATTATTAGTGGGAAAATTGTCAAAATACCACTTTTCTTGTATCTTTTTCACTTTTACCTTAATCACTTTTATCCTTATTTTTAAAAGAAAAACATATTTATAACCTTTGAGTTAATTAATCTAAGACCTAGAGTTTATAGTTGAAAGATGGGAGTAGGGTGGGGTAGGGTTTAAGAATATAAAATTTAGGATTTTAATTAAATTTTTTAAAAATTACCTCTTAAAAAATGGTATTTGTGAAAATATCTCTTTAATGAAGGTAAAAGTGAATACAAAGAAAGTGGTATATTTGAAAATTTCCATTATTAGTACCATTTTTCATTTTATCGTCATTAAAGAGACATTTTTATAAAAATATCATTTTTAAGAGACAATTTTTTAAAAACTAATTAGAATCCTAAATTTTACATTCCTAAACCCTACACCACCCTATCCACTCTTCAACTCTAAATTATAAGTCTTAGATTAATTAACCCAATGGATATAAGTGTTTTTTTTTCTTAAAAAGTAAAGGGAAATTTTCATGTTTACCATATTATTGGTACCACTTTCCATTTTTACATTCGTTAAAGATACATTTTCATAAATACCATTTTTTAAAAATAATTAGAATCCTAAATTTTATATTTTTAAACCCTACCCCACCCTATCCCACCCTATCCCACCCCTTCAACTCTAAACCTTAAGTCTTAGATTAATTAACCCAAAAGTTATAAGTGTGTTTTTTCCTCTTAAAAAATAAGGGTAAAAGTGATTAAGGTAAACATGAAAAGTGGCACAATGAAAGTGGTAGTTTTAACAATTTCTCAAAAATAAGGGTAAAAGTGATTAAGGTAAACATGAAAGATAATACAAAAAATGTGGTATTTTGACAATTTCTCTAAAAATAAAGGTAAAATTGATTAAAGTAAACATGAAAGTGGTACTAGGAATATAATATTTTTGACAATTTCCTAAACATAAGCCTTACAAATTGCAAGCTTGCTTTATAATAGCAAATAACAAAATATTAATTCTTAGATTCTTTAGAAAAATAAGTTTGTGTATCAAATCATATACTATAGTTTGGATTAAACTAACCATAAAAATAATTATTAATGTAAAAATGATTATTCTTCGTATTTTCTTTAAATAAAAGCTACAAATTACCTAATGTGATTAAGATATATATAATAGTTCATTATTTAAAATAATTAATAATAATTTTGTATTTTCGATCTTTTTTGTTTATTTTGTATTATTAAAAAAATTAAACAATCACATTATCATATAATAATTTTTTTCATTTTGATTTTTTTTTAAAATTACAATAAATTATTAAAATTGTTAAAAGCCGAGTCATCACTTGAGAAGTGTATTGAATTTGAAATTTTAAGTGATTTGATTTTTAACAAACTTGTAAACGACTGTATATGAGTTAGAGAATTTTATGTGATTTTGTTAAAATACTTTAAAGTATTAAAAATAATGAGATTTAAATTTTTATTTTTGTAACTAAAAAACTTCTCTCAACATTTTAGAAATACTTAAACCACTCTAAAATCTTCAATTTAAAACTAATTAAAAGGAATGTAGCGCAGCTTGATAGAACCTTTGTTTTGAGTCAAAAATGTCACAAATTCCAATCTTCAAATGATAGGATCATCTGAGACTTCTCGAGTCATCCCTACCTATTCTTTCTCTTCTTAGCAGTAAAGAGGAATTTTTATTCAATAATAATAAATTTTAGAATATTTATAAAATAAAAAAGTGTAATAATATTAAATTTTGAAGAGTATTTTTAAAATATATATTAAATAATAGTAAATTTATCATTTTAATACAAATCAATAAAATTCCTAGTTAATACACCCTCTATTCCGGTTGGGAGAGGATACAAAACTGCGGTATTACTTACTGTTCGGTTCATGATAAAAACTAAATTCGGTTTAAATTCGAATACCCTCGGTTCGATCCGGTTTGTAATCTCCACACATTTAACAAAACTGGAGACTGCACGCCTCCCTCCCTCGCATCTCCTCCATGCTCTCTCGTCTCTCCCCAATCCTCCGCCATAACTTCTCCTCAGAAGCGCGTGAAATGACACGCGCATCTCTTCACCACCACGCTCGTCTCCTCCACCCCCTACTCGTTCACTCTTCTCCGAGAATCGCCCTTGTAACCACACCGAATCGTTTCAATGTCTCTCCCTCGCTATCCTCCTCTAACTTCTCTTCCATACTCAACCGAAGATTCCACGCCTTACGCAATACCGTCGGAGACTGGAAGCTTCCAAAGCCAGCGGGTCGTGTCTTTGCGGAGAGGAGAGAGTACAGGAAGATGCGGAAGAGAGCGCCCAAGAGGAAACAAGAACTTGAGCTTAGCGTCAGTATCTGCATCGAAGAGAATCTTCCTGATGATATCGAGATTCAAGTTTTGTCTCTCTATCTCTCGTCTTCGATACTAATTCAAAATTTCAGATTTAGCTTATGTATCTTCCTTCCTTTTGTATAGAATATTGCGGAGATGCTTCGTGTCAATGTCCCCATGGCGATGAAGCTGGCGTTCAACGGTTTGAAAGATTCCAAGTATAAAACAAGAGAAACTGATATAGAAGACGTTGGTGGGTTTGAGACCGTTGAGTTATCTGTGATGCTTTGCAACGATGAGTTTATTTGTAAACTCAACAAAGAGTGGAGAGGTGAAGATCATCCTACAGATGTGCTTTCCATGTCACAACATGTCCCTGAACTGAAGCTTCCTGTTGTAAGTGAGAGAGAGAGAGAGATGTTATTTTTTTTATTTTACTTAGTATTGGTTTTCAAATATGTGGTGAACTTGTTTACGTTGTTGTGTGTAGCTTATGATGGGAGATATTGTTATTTCTGTTGAGACAGCTGCAAGGCAGGCTGCTGAGAGAGGTCACTCTCTTCTTGATGAGATACGCATTCTTGTGGTATGTTACTGTTTGATAACTTTGATCTCAAATGTGGATCCTTTATACTGGGTTTTGAGATTTTCTACTTTTTTGTAAAATTAGAATTACTACGAGTTTTTGTTTGGATGAATTATATTTCTTTTTCTTAGAACTGTAGTTCTTGATCTTTGCAAGTCAGTGCGGTGTTTCCTTAATCTCTAGGAAATAGAAGAAGGGAAGGGTCCTTTTTATATATTCTTGATTTGATTTGTGTTGCAGACTCCTTTTGCTAATACCTTAATGTCTTTTTTTTCCAAAGATACATGGGATGTTACACCTACTGGGGTTTGATCATGAGATCAGCGACGAGGCTGAGAAAGAAATGGAAGAGGAAGAGGAGTTGCTGCTAAAGAGCCTTGGGTGGAAAGGGAAAGGACTCATTCAGAGTGCATATGACATTGAGAAAACAGCTAAACCTCAGCCGGAGAAAGCAGATGGTAATTTTCCTCGATTTTACATTTCCTCCTGGTTACTGTAAATATACTGTTTGCTTATTTGTGCTAAGGCTAGTGTTAAAAGACAGGAAGAAAGGGGACGGCCTAAGATTCTACAGACCGAAGTTCTCCTATATATTCTGTGATATGGATGGTAAGGGGTTACCTATTCAACAATCTGTAGTTGTTGCCTTTTGGTTTTGGTTTTCTTCTCTATCTTATTGGATCATAATGTGAATGCTAGGCACATTGCTTAATAGCAAAAGTCTGATTTCAGAAGCTAATGCGAAAGCTTTGAAAGAAGCCACGCTGAGAGGACTTAAAGTCGTGATAGCTACGGGGAAGGTGAGAAGAGAACAGTATATCCATCCAATTACTTGTTCTCCTTCTGAATGTTTTGGAAATGGCTATGGCTAACTTCATATATTTGTCACAGTCCCGCCCAGGTGCGATGAGAATCTTGAAAATGGCTGATCTAGCTGGACGCGATGGCATTGTTTCAGAGTCCTCTCCAGGCGTATTCGTTCAGGTTTCTTATTTCTCTTAACCAGTGACATGTACCTTTCTAATTGTTTATGCCTGCTCTCTATATCTCACAAAATCTCTGTTTAATTACAGGGCTTACTTGTTTATGGTAGGCAGGGAAAAGAAGTGTATAGAGGAAACTTGGACCGAGATGTCTGCAGAGAGGTAATCCGCTTAAGATTTATACTAAAACGAACAGCTCAGATTTAACATGCATCATAGTTCTCGACTTAGTATACGTGTGCATAACGATTGAATAACTTAGAGCTATAAGTTGTATTTCCGATATTAAGAAATGTTGATTTGTAATATGCAGACGTGTCTTTATTCTCTGGAGCATGGGATTCCTCTCATTGCATTCTGCCAGGATCGCTGCTTGACATTGTTTGACCACCCCCTTGTCGAGTCTCTTTACACAACTTACAATGAACCAAAGGTAGGTTCCGTGAAAACACAGTTCCCCTCTAGTTTGATTCCTTGTCGGGTTCTTACACAATCTCTAACAGGCCGAGATCATATCGTCGGTTGATCAACTTATTGCTGAAGCTGACATTCAGGTAATTCGCGGAGTCAGAAATTTGATTTTGCTTTCTTGCATCTGTATAAAGCCTATGTACTGACTGATGTTCGGTTCTCTGTGTAACCGAAGAAAGTGATATTTATGGACACCACGGAGGGGGTCTCATCTGTTATCCGTCCGTATTGGTCAGAAGCAACGGGAGACCGTGCCAGTGTCGTTCAAGCTCAATCAGACATGTTAGAAATCGTCCCACCCGGAACCTCCAAAGGCAACGGTGTAAAAATGCTACTCAATCATTTGGGCGTTTCACCAAATGAGGTAGAAATTTAGCTTCTTCTTACTCAATCATTTAAAGTAACTTAACTAGGGGAAGGTGTAGTTAAACTGAACTGAATCTTACTCAAAATGAACAGAGCCGAAGTTTCTTTTCGATAATTGATGAATCAAATCCGGTTAATTGTATCAGATAATGGCGATAGGGGATGGGGAGAATGACATAGAGATGCTGGAACTAGCATCGTTGGGAGTTGCTATGAGCAACGGTGCAGAAAAGACAAAGGCCGTGGCTGATGTGATTGGTGTGAGCAACGACCAAGACGGTGTTGCTGATGCCATCTACCGATATGCCTTCTGAGTCTACACTACCATAATTTCACACTCGACTCGAGCTTTTACAACAAGAGATGCCAAAGTTTCATTGTTGAGGTTAAGTAGACATTATTCTTCTTAGAGATATAAGAAAACATTGTTCAATTCTTATATCATTCACCTTTTGTAGGAAAATGATTTATGGCAGACCCTGTTATATCAAAGCAATTTATTGAAGTGTGATTATCACTTCCCCGAACTCATATTGAATCGTTATAATACTGATAATCTCTAGCCTGCATGACCCCTTCAAATGCCTGTGACTCTCCTCTCATCACAACAGGCCCAACTAGTAGCCCAATTGAACGTTGATTTTAATTCGAAACCGAGGAAGCACGTGTCACGGTGTCAGTACCTCGTCAAGGTAACTCCATGCAGAGCTGACACGCCCGCGTGACACTCTTCTATATTGTCTGACTGTCCACTTCACACGCGCACATAACCCGCATCATCGTTCGCCAAGCGTCTCCTTCTACCTCTCCGTTATATATATATATTCTACAATTCTCATCATTTCACAAATCACAAAATAGTAATAAACAAACAAAAACAGAAAATGGCGGATCTTCATCAACAACATCAGCAACCACCAATGACGAGGAATCACCACGAATCATCATCACCGTCACCATCGACACGACAGATGGTGAGGTTCCTAACGGCTGCGATGATTGGGTTGTCACTGCTAGTGCTCTCGGGACTAACGCTCACCGGAACCGTGATCGGTCTAATCGTAGCCACGCCCTTGATGGTTCTGTTTAGCCCCGTGCTTGTGCCCGCGGTGATAACGATGTGCCTTTTAATGGCGGGTTTCTTATTTTCCGGTGGATGTGGGGTGGCGGCAGCGACTGCTTTATCGTGGATCTATAGGTACGTCACCGGGAAACATCCCATGGGAGCGGATAAAGTGGACTACGCGAGAATGGTAGTTTCGGAGAAGGCTAAAGAGTTGGGACATTATGCTCAGACGCAAACTCACTAAACCACGACAGTTCATTATTATTAGTTAATAAAATGCTATACGGATCTATGTAACTTCTAATTTCTGTTAAATTTTGGCTTTGTGTTGCAGTGTTGGTCTCAGCTATGATCCATATAATTGTTTTTTTTTTTGGTTTTTTTTTCCTGTTTCTTACTTTTGTCTTTAATTTGGTTATTCTGTACTCGTTCATCTTTACTTTCCTAGTTAAAAGTTATTTGTTGGGACAGTCATTTCAAGCGTTCCATAACTCATTCAGTATGAATGTTAAAAGATACGAACGGGTTATTGAACTGGTCATGGAACATTTGAAAGACTGTCCCAAAATTTGGTGTGAAATATTAAGATACTGTCGGCCTTGGCCTAGTGTAAAAAAGTGTCTAGGTAGTCCTGCCACTCGGGTTAATTCATTTCTGTTAGGACTATTTATTTTTGGTTTCCGGCGAATAGTTGAATCTAGGCGTGGCCACAAAACAGATTTTTAACCGAACGATTTCTATATTTCTATAACTGGTAAAACAAAAATCGAATGATTATCGGAATATTTGAAATAGAATTTATATATTTAAAACTAGTGGTTTGTCCGTGCTACGCCCGGAATGTCGATAATTTGTATAGCGTAATGATTGACATTTGTTTAAGTAAATTAATTTTTATATTGCAAATTAACATTTGGACGTGAGGTGTGGAAAATGATATTGATGGTTTTCCAATGATGTTTTTTTTGTTAGTAATACACGTCTAATATATCGAGAAAGGAAAATTGTTTGGTGCAAAGTGGCAAAGACATTGATGAATACCTATTGAAAGTGGGCAATGGTTTTATGTTATTACTTTGGCATTGTATATTTATTTGAAGCATAGTAGTAAATATTTTATTTGTAAACATAAATGGATTTGGTTGAAAGGTCTCCATTAAATATAAAACTTGGGAGATAGGGGAGAGGGGATTTATATGAAATTCAAAAATCTTATCATTTGTTTATAATAGTAGCATAAGTTGCATCTATTCTTTATGTGGTTCGACGACATGTTATTGTTATCATTGTTGTCATGAGGGTTGCTATGTGAAATGATAACTTTTTCTTATGTACTATGTGCAAATATGTTTGGATTTGTTTCCAACATTAAGCGCTCGTGGTTTTGATTTATTTTCATTCAAGCTTTTTCTATATCCATCACTCCTCTACATAATATGATTATACATGTAAGTGATAGAGATACAAACCTCCCACTGCTAATTGAAGATGATGGTCTCGTAAGTGAGAGTTGTCTTTATGAAAATATTTCCCTATGCTTTTGACATAGTAAGCTTCAGCTTTACCGACGGAAAGAGATCTCGTCATTAGTTTGTTGTATATGGTTAGTAGTGCTGGTGAATGGCCTGTCAAAATATTGATGTTGATATTCTCGTATATCTGGTTATCTTGAGCATTTTTAGCTAAAATCGTTGATCATTCCATGACATTACGAACGTTGTCTATTTCTCGACGATTGACCAGCACATGCGATAGATATTTTTTTGGATTAGTATGGAGTTTTTGATTGCTTGATAATGAATGATTTGAATTCATTTTGAAAAATTCATGATGATATGTAAGAGAAGTGTAGTGACATTGAGTTGGCATTATATACCCATGAATACTTATGCCAAATTCTTTAGAAATAATTTTAAATTTTATTATTATCTGTTAAAGTGGACACATTAGACCTAAAATGACATTGATGTAAATTTAGCTCATTATGGTAAAATATTTAAATTTTAAACATTTTTTAAATTCAAAATATATAAGAGTAAAAAATAAATAAATCAATATTAAAAATTATTAACGTGTAACTCGTATGAAAATTTTATCATGTTTTAATTGTCTTTAAATTGTAATTAGTGCCATTTTGTTATGTTAGAGTTTTAATTGTCTTTAAATTGTAATTAGTGCCATTTTGTTATGTTAGAATTTTAATTGAATTATTAGTCAAGGCAATAATTTATAATAATTCTGAAATGATAAATACTTAAATTATTAATCAACACAAAATGACCTATTTAATTTTCTTCTACTGATTAGACAATCATAATAATGCAAACTAACTCTACGGGCTCCCAAGCAACCGTTACTTTGCTATAATCGTCCGCACTGTAATTAATATTCAAGGAATGCAACTCTGAGACTGATGCAACAGCGCAATACATATGACTGTCTTAGTAAACCCCATTGAGTGGCCTAATCCGTTTTCCCTCTGAAGTTTGGTTTAATTCCTGGTCCCATTAGCAAAATATGTTCAACCTAATATGAACGTCAATAAGATTATTAACAGAAAGACTGTATAAGATGTAGGTAGTTTTTGATAAAAAAAAAGATGTAGGTAGTTTAACTCAGAGATTTGATTTGGATGTATATATTTATGGATGGAAATGTGTTTCTTTTTTAATATTTGATAAATTTATAATGAAGAGGGTAATTCCTGATGATAATTTGGAAAAATGATCACGTAATTTTTCGGCTGTGTAAATAATTTTTGATGAGTAGTTTTATAGGGTAAGCTCAGAAACAGTGAGGGGTTCAATTTTCTGGGCATGAAGCAACTTCGATGAAGTGGTTATCTGGTTTGAGCCATCCCCAAACAACCTAAAGAAGGATTAATGTAGCAGGAAAGGATAGGTTTAGCAAAATCATTTGGGTATATATTAAATGTTTATCTAATATTCATAGCTGAGTTCCTTACTTTGTATGTGCTCCTTTCCAGCATCTGTCTCAGTGTCAATGTAGATGTAGGTTCCAGAGGTCGCATTGAGAAATAACCGGTCTGCGTAAAGTAAAGTTAGTTTCAAAGATGTTACGTTTGTTTGTGAACACAAGATACCAATCGCAATAGGGATAATTCATAACCAATTGCAGGACAGTAACGGAAAGTTATGAATGATGGCAATAGAGAAAAGAAAATTCCAGGTAACTCACCTCCAACAACCTTGGGGTTGATGCTAGTACCAACACAAGTTTTGGTCCTGACCCGGAGCTTAACCGTCAAACACACTAACACATACAATCACGTCCATGTGAAGATTCATTGTAAATAAAGACAACATTCAGATATATAGTTCACACCCATGACAGAGACTTGAGCTTCAACTATAGAAAGTACCTTTCCATACGTAGTGTAAGCATAACACGCTGTGAGCCGTGTGTTCCATCGTTGATGGTGCTCTTTACAGCAGTTAGCTCACCAAGTATATCTTGCAAGCTTTAAAATCTAGTTCCGTGAATAATACGGTGGAAACATGTTAAACAGTTAGATATAGAAAATGTTAAAAGCATACCTGGTAGTTAGTGTCTGTTGGTTTTCCAGTGCCAATAACTGGTCGTAGCTTTGGAATCAAAAAATCTCAGTTGGTATCGGCTTATCAGAATCCATAAGCTCTATGAACGTTGTACGATAGACGCATCGAATGGAGACAGGGGCATCAGATAGCCGGAAGTTGTCGTTGTTCCGTGTAACGTCAATACGACTAAGCGAGAAAATAGATCCCTCAATGAGAAGGTGTCGGTACGTGTGGAGTCGGTTCGTATTCATGGTTCCTTGGATAAGCGTCGACGGTTTCAGATGAAAAATAATCAAGTGTCCACATGCTCTATCCACACGCTCTGTTTTACAACAAAACACTAATTCACATCGTAACCGTGACTTTCTTATCTAAGCGGTCAACTCAACATGTGGAACTATATAAGGTTTGAGGTTTGTGAATATTCATGGACATTTGAACAGATTTCCCATAAATATTTATTAACAAACGTTAGTACTTTGCTTCGAGCTCTTAGGGTTGTTGTGAAACCTCCTTTTTAGTAACATGTGGTTTGCAAGATTTCTCATTTCTTCAGGGATGATGATAACAACAACCTCTGCCTTCCTCGCAATATCCTGAAACGATATGATACATTTTTAAACTTTATTTTTTTTTTAAATATGAGTTGCAAGCAAATGTAGGTGATAAATACACAAGAAAGAGATGATCACCTTTCCCGTTGGAATGTTGACCAGATTCCCAATGCCTCCAAGAGCCTTTCGAATTTGTTTTACGACATTCTTCGGTGTTACTTCACCTAAATCCATCAGACAAACTAACTAATCAATTCTGTGACCAAACACACAAACTTGTAAACTCATAGATCAGACCCAATCAAAACTTTAAACTTGTTTACAATCCCAATCTAAAACAGAGAACACACCCTCAAAATCAAGAAAACATTAAGAACAAACAGTGAGTCAAAAACCTGCAATTCCTCTTTGATCTCAAGTAACACTCCTCCTTCTATAATCGTTAATAGAGATAAAAAGAAATCCCAAAGGCAATTGCTTCCCCTCCCGGCTTCAACAGACACCACTCTCTCCCTCTCTTATCACTCTTCAAATTCCAAAGTTTCTTGGTCTCCTTGATGTTTGATCATACCTTGCATAACCCATTTATACTCAAGAGCTTCAAGCGTTACCTATGATGATTTAATTGAGAAAGAATGGGATGGGTAGTGGGCTCGAAGTAAATGCTGAGATTAAAAGAGATGAAACACAAAATCAGAAGACGTTACAGAGGAGGTGGTCGGAGTGTTTAGGAGACGAAGAGGACAGAGGAAGAGCATAGCTTGTTTGTAATCGTAGTAGGGCCGGAGGATATTTTCTGCAGTAGCCCAACAAACAAACAAAGATTTAAGAGCCCAATAGAAAGAGAGGCGATATTGTTGGACGGAAAAACAGAGGACACGTGTCCTAAAACGCCCTAAGGAGAGAGAAAAGCCCAGTTCATACCCACAAAAGCCCAAGACGATTTCAATGCACAAAACGCAGGAGAAAGCTGTGTTTTGGTATGCCAAGTGTCCAAAAATGTCCCACTCTTCCTTGCTGACGTGGCAGCTTGTGGAGAGAAGAAATGCAACTTTATTGTTATAGATATTAGCTATGATTAGTATTTACATTAATAAATATTTAAAAAAATAAATAAATCATAAACTTAATTACTTTTTTTTGTCAACAAACTTAATTACTTAAATATTGTTTATCAAAAGTATCTAAAATATAAATTTTGCTAAAAAATTAATTGTCCAAATAATTATATTTAAAATATTAAAATATTAAATTAATTATCTGAATTACTTAATTTTTAATGTAAACTTCTCCTTCCCCTCTTAAAAAATCTATTTTATTATTCTGAATATTTAAAATTAACCACAAAACTGAAATCAAATTGGAACTCAAAGTTTATTAATTATTAGCCAACTTTTTGTAATTATTACCTGAATTGAAACAAAAATAACTGAATTGAATTCGGATCGAATTTCATAAATAACCAAATGGTCTCTATATTTCTAGAACGAGAAGAATTAAAAATTGAAAGAACTGAATGGAAAATCGAACATCCAGACCTGGTTGAAACAATTTTTATTTAACTAAAAATGTTACGAATAACGAAGCAAACCAGTTTTCACCATCCTTCAGCCCCAGTGAAAGCTTAAATTCGCCAGCGTCGGGACTCCCTATCCAATCTTTGTTACAATTTTATCTCTGCTTTTATTCATCATTGCCATGTTTTTCATTTTATTCTCTGTTGCGTTTTTAAGTGAAATTCAGTATGTTGATTCCATGAATACAGAACAGAAAAGCAGATCCTTGAAACCGTCTTTCTCGGCGTCTCTATCCTTATGGCTTATCTTTCTCCTAACGTCGAACTCGCATGCTTTTACAGTCATTACTTCTCACTGCATCTTGGGTTTAAGCCTCGGTGAACTTTTTCAAAAGCTTTGTACGTGCCAACAATGGTGAAGATTGGGAATTATTATTTTCTGTGGAGATATGTTGCTCATTCATGGTTCCTAACTGCCTAGATAGATCTGCTAGTCGCCTCTCCCCTGCTCTCAACTGGCTTCATCTTGAGGATCTCATAGCAACCAGATCTGAAAATAGTTTGGCATTTACATTGTTTGGCGTCTTTTACGGGACAGATCTATTCTACCTAATTATGGAATGAACGAAGAATCGTTTCAGCTGCTTCTTTCTCTACGCTAGCTGAACCTGTCAATGGGTTTATGCAATATTGCAAAAAAATTGCAGCCATTAAGACTTCGATGATTAACCTACAAATCCAGCGCCTTATGATGCTGCTTCTTTGGAGTCCATTCAAGATAATTGGTGTGTCTAGTCCTGCGAACCTCCTTCAATTCTAAAAGACCACATGCTGTAGTGCTTCCTCCCTTGTCAGCTCCACCACCTCCGGTACGATAATGCCGAGGACCAAAGCTAAATAGGAATAACAACTTTAGATGGTCTGTCCGAAAACACCGCAATTGATCAACCGCTAAGCAACTGTGGAGTTCAAGTGAAATTTATTGATGTTTTTACAATTGTAAGAACTTAAAATGCTCGTCCAACACCAACTGATTGCTTTTACATCCACAAGCTTAAGCACCTCATTGTTTCATAGTTCGGGAATTCGAAAGCTGCCGCAGCCAGCCCGTTAAACTTAACCAATACGAAAAAATTTATACAAACTGCCTCTCGTCAGGACCGGGAAATTTTTTTCCCCAAATCCTTCTTCGATAAGAGAATCATTCCACAACCATCCCTCTGTGTAAGAGGTGAAATTCTCCTGGAAATTAAAGTTGGGAGAAAATACAAAAGTTCTAGCCGTCTGCTATCTTGTGTGAAGGTGTACTTGAGTCCGGTAGATGCAGCGAACCTCATTTCGATGGGAGTCGAAGTTCTAAATGATGCTTCGACGTCAAAAGTTAATGTGACTAATTGTTTGTTATTTGAAGATTTTGAAGTGTGATTTGATTTTTTTAAAGATTTGATCGTAAGTGGCAACTTCGATATCTTGCATAACGTTTTATTAAACTTTTCAAGTTTGTGTTTTTATCCTTGTACTCCTTTCAACTTTATGTCGGAGCTTTAACTTATTGGTTCACATGTCGTGGCTTGTGCGATGTTGCCTTTAGTTTTGTAATCGCTTAGATCTATGAATGTCACAAAAGAATAACTAAAATGTTAAAATACATTCGACCACTTATTATCATTTGAAAAAAAAAAGAAATTGCCGTCAAAAATGGTATTGTACATACTATCACAATTACTACAACCAAAACGCTACGAAAAGAACTTTTTTTTTTTTTTAAGCTGGAGGGATTTAAACCCCCAGGGGACTAACCCCTCGGGGCAAGACAGTCCATTTAGTACTATGGGGAATTAGATATCCCAATTGCCTGGCCAGTGGATCGAACCCGGGTGCGTATTGGGACCGAAGCTCCCTCAACACCACCAGGCTAAACCCACTGGTTAACGAAAAGAACTTGATTCAGAGCATCTAGACTCTCTATTTTAAAGTTTGCAAAATTGTAAGTTTAAGAGAGTACTTTATATTATAGTCTTTACATTTCTCATAATTAAATTAAATTTTAATTTATAGAACTTGTATAAATAACTAACATTTATATAAATATATATCAGCAATGTAAATTACTAAAATAAAAATTTATACATAAAAATACATATATAAATATTAAATTTAAAATGGTTTATATATGATTATAATTAGTGAAAATGACTATTTATTTTTAATTCGTAGATTATGATCTAAAAAATTTTGAAAATGAATATTTTCAGTTTATACCGTTTCAACTGTTGCGTCTGCGCGCCACTGATCTTATATTTCTTATCGACACATTAATATTTTCTGTTATCTTGGGTTTATTTATGAAATAACCAAAACAAAAAATATAATTAGATTTTTAGAGAGAGAGTGGAGAGAGATAGGAAGAGATAAGAGGAAAGAGGGAGTGTTTTTTGGTTGTGATTTTGATTCTTTAGTGAATTTGAGTTTTTTTCTTTAGGGCGAATTCAGCTAGTGGCTTTTATGCTATCTTTTCGAGAATATCTCCAGAAAACGCTATTTTCATATAGGAAATATTTTGATCTCCAAAAGCAAATTTCAAATGAATATTTGAATAGTAAGACTTCGCATTGGAAGTTTCACACTATTTAAAATTTCAAATATGAAATTTCATGTTTTGATTTGCATTTAATTCTTTCTACTAACATATCACATTTATGATTTTTTAATATTTTATCGTTTTTTGTTTTAATTTTCAAAATAATTATCTTTAAAAAAAATTTAGTCTACTTTGAAAAATAAAATGTAGACAACAACAATCTTACAAAAGAAACTTACAATTCTTTTTAAATTATATAAATACATAAATATTATATAAATTTAAATACTACAACAATACTAATAGCCAGATAAATCTGATCAGTTTATTGTCTAAATTTTGGTGTAGTCGAAAATGTTTATTGTTGTTGTTTTTAATGTTTTTCATATTAAATATATATAATGCATAACACGATAATTAAGGATGAATAATACTCCCTCCGTTTCGTTTTACTTGTCATTCTAGGTTTTTACACGCAGATTAAAAAATCATTTAATTTTACATATTTTCTAGATAAAAACACAATTACCTATACACCTAACTACTTTTCAACCAATAGAAAAATATAATAACAGATAAAACTAATAAATTTTGCATTGAAATTATAAAACGACACTTATTTTGAAACAAAAAAATTTCTCTAAAACGACAACTAAATCGAAACGGAAGTAGTATATTAATGTGTCGATAAGAAATATAAGATAAGTGGCAGACGCAACAGTTGAAACGGTATAAACTGAAATATTCAACTGTTGCTTGATAACGAGTTATTTAATTCAATACCTGAGGTTTAAAATAAGGTTGCTCCGGTATACGGATGATAAGATTGTCTTTATGGATGGGTCACTGATATTAGAATATTACCTTAGCCTTACAGTTAATCATCTTGGGATTACCGATCTTAGATGGAAAAAAGTTTCTCAGCTACACGATGTTTAGCATAATATGGTGGTAACCATCCGATGTATCCTAATGTGTCAAGAACTACACCAGGTTTATGTTAATCCATGCCACATGTACAAACTTTAAAATTTTATGGTGACAACATCACACGCGGGTTTAATTGATTATAATCAAAGTTAGTGGGGTTAAATTGTAATTTTTTAAAATTTGACCCAAGTTAGCAAAATCTGACCCTAGCTACATTATAAACCCGACCATGATGATGCTTGTAATCTTCTCTCTTTCCCACCATTTCAATACGATATAGTTTTTTTTCTTAGATTCGTCTCGACCCAATCCTGGCGATTTGGTTCATTACCCAGTTCTGAATTTATATAAGATTCAAAAAGTTTGAAACTTTGTTAGACTATGTGAAGATGATTCAATCGATCTGTTTTGGGAGATTGATAAAAGTTTTGATTTTTTAATAACAGATGAATCAGCAAAGTGGGAGAAGATAACATATCTGGGGATTGCTAGTTGCTCTGCTCTTGCCTTCTATGTTTTGTCCAAGGGTCATCATCACGGCGAAGACCCTCCTGTAATCTTTCTCTTTACAACACTCTTCTTACGCAGATGATGATGATGTTGTTACTAAACCTATGTTTTATCTCACACATTCTATTTGTTTGTTTGTTGACATGCCTATCCTTATATGCACATCCGTAACAAGGCGTTTCCTTGGGGTATGTAACTTATGATTATTTTGTTTTAGATGTGACAAAGATTGTCTCTTTTTATCATGGGCTCTTCTAAAAGGATTACCTTTTTGGTCATCAAAGATTATCTGTAAGTCTCTGTTCTGTTTTGATGTTCTCAGGTCCAGATGGTCTGTTTGAGGTGAAGCACAACGAAGGGCACTGAAATGTTGTGTCTTTACAATAACTTCTTTTTTGTTCACTTGATAGGCTAAATTGCTTATCTTCTTTGTTTTATAACTTGGTCAGCTATTTGCTATTCCAATCTCCTTTCATGTGTTGGGAAATAAGAATTACTACTTTGATTTGTCATCATCACAGACTCTGTTTTCCTCAAATCTCTTGTGATTATTCTCAATAAACAAGATATTGATACATAACTAGTGATATGAGTTTTACTATATATTGATACAGATTCACTTTTGCGTTCATTGGTTTTATCTCATCACTATTCTACTCTGTTTGACGAATTAATAGATTCTACCTGCTGTCGGGTTTATAACGTAGCTCGGGTCGGATTTTGCTAACTTGGGTCAAACTTTAAAAAATTACAATTTAACTCCACTAACTTTGATTATAATCAATTAAACCCGCGTGTGATGTTGTCACCATAAAATTTTAAAGTTTGTACATGTGGCATGGATTAACATAAACCTGGTGTAGTTCTTGACACATTAGAATACATCGGATGGTTACCACCATATTAGGCTAAACATCGTGTAGCTGGAAAACTTTTTTCCATCTTAGATTGGTAAAACTTATATGCCTCCGCTAAGAAAAAAATTAGTAAAACTTATGTGCTAATCCATATCTTTAAACTTAGAGATGAATAACCGTAGATCATGCTTCAAAGCCCATGTGCTATCCAATTAAAAAACTAAATGATAAGGAAGGTCCATGTATTAAGCCATTTATAAATTTATGTTTCATTCCAATCAGAATAAAATCAAACTTCTTAATCATACTTCCTCTATTTCACAAAGATGGATATTTTAAGAAAAAATCACAAAAATAATTTTTCAGTTTTTATACAAATTTAGCAAGTTAAATATAATAAATTGTTAAATTTATTTTTTAAAACAAAAACTATTAGTTTAAAACTACGGGAAAGTGTTTTTTAATACACAAATCAATACTAATTTATTATTATGCATTAATTATTTTTTAATATGTATAAAATTTTTAAACATTTATTATTGTGGAAAGGTCGAAAGGTAGGAGTACATAGTATTGTTGGGAATCAAAAAAATATATTTATTGAGTTAGTTCAAGTTGGCCCATGTATAAGCCATTCAGTTTGACTTTCTTGTTTTCTTATTATAGATGTTGAAAATTATGCATCCTCTTCTCCAGCTGATTGTTGCTTTGAAAAATCATTGAAGAAGCTTGGAAACATTTTAAACATTAAATCAATTTTCCAAGGAGGTATTATGCATCCTCTCCTCATCCAATTTCTCACATTTTCTGACTCCCAGGTTTCATTTCTCTTATTAGTTTTGCGGTTTTTGTTTTCTTCTGAAAGTCAAAATACTGATTGGTCCATCCATATTGGTTTCTTTTGAAAGTCAAAAATACTCTGTTGCAAAGTGATTTCTAGTTTAGTTTTCATTTCCATAGACTTCCTTTTCTTGTTGGTGCAGGTGGAAAATGGAAAGATGTTCAACGATGCAATCAGTACATGAGAATATCAAGAGTGTTAGAGGAGAGTTAAAGAAGTTTTATAAGAGTATAAAAACTGTTGAAAACTGGAGGAAGGCAATCCTATTAGTTTGCGTTGTTGCTTTGGGTGTTGATCCTTTGTTTCTCTTCATCCCTGTGATTGATTCTCCTAACTTCTGCTTCACTTTTGACAAGAAGCTCGCAGCAGCAGTATCTGTCATTCGCACCTTCATCGACACATTCTATGTGATTCACATCATCTTCAATTTCATCACCGAGTTCATTGCTCCTCGCTCTCAAGTATCTTTCCGAGGCGAGTTACTCGTGCATTATACTAAGTCTATAAGGAAAAGACTCTTCTTCTTTCACTTCATTGTTGATATTTGTTCTGTTATCCCCATACCACAGGTGTGATCTTTTTCTTTTTTTCCATCATGAAATTCTTTTTCTTAATCTTGATATAAAAAATATTGTAGGTTGTGGTTCTGATTCTTATTCATCGGTCTGACTCGCTAGTGTCACAAGAAATACTGAAATGGATTATACTAACTCAATATATACCAAGAATCATTCGTATCTACCCGCTTTTAAGAGAAGTGACAAGAGCCTCTGGTACAATAGCAGAAACAAAGTGGGTTGGTGCAGCTTTCAACCTTTTCCTCTACATGTTGCACAGTCATGTAAGACTTTACTCTTGCTTCCTCCCACTACAATTGTTCTGTTGAGTGGTCTAAATAGCCTTCTAGTGGCTGCTTAGTCGCCCTGCATAGTCGGCAAATCGGATACTAATCTTTTAAACTATCGGCATAGGTGTTCAAAAATCGGTATATCTGCTTAAATAATAATCTTCTATAAGGCGCGTAACTATTTATTGAACATTGGTTTTGTTTGGTTTTGTTATGATAAAACAAAGAGAATTATTACAACTGTGATGATGGTCAGGTGTTTGGGGCTTTCTGGTACGTGAGTTCAGTAGAAAAGAAAAACAAATGTTGGCGTCTAGAGTGTGCTAAGATATCCGGATGCAATCTCACTCAACAGTATTGTGCACGACGTGGCGAAAACAACGGTCGGTATCTGAATACTACATGCCCACTAATCGAACCTGACCAAATTGTAGGCTCAACAGTCTTCAACTTTGGTATGTACACTGATGCATTGAGGTCAGGAATCGTAGAGTCAAAGCCAAGGGATTTTCCAAGGAAGTTCTTTTACTGCTTTTGGTGGGGTCTACGAAATATTAGGTTTGTAAACTTCAACTCTTTCTTCGGTTGGGTCTCGGCCCGCCAGACACCTCTATGGTTATTCAAAAAAAAACTCTCTCTTGTGAGATCTGAATTTCATAGTTTAACAAGCTCTTTTAAAATTTTACAGTGCTTTAGGACAAAACCTACAGACAAGCAACTCTGTAGGGGATATCGTTTTTGCTATCATAATCTGCGTGTCTGGTTTACTCTTGTTTGCTGTACTCATTGGAAACATTCAGGTAAAAATGCTTATAAATGGCATTATAGTTTTTGGATCTCATAAAGATGTTGCTTAGAAGATTCTTTTTTGGTGATCATAGAAGTATCTGCAATCAACTACAATAAGATTAGATGAAATGGAGGAGAAAAAAAGAGACACTGAAAAATGGATGTCGAACCGGATGTTACCAGAGTACTTGAAGGAACGTATTAGGAGATATGAGAGCTACAAATGGCGAAAAATGAGAGGCATCGAAGAGGAAGCTCTTCTTCATAGCCTTCCAAGAGACCTCAGACTCGAAACCAAACGCCATCTTTACCTTTCTATCTTAAACAGTGTACGTAAGCTCCATTTTCTTTCTTGATGGATATGTGAATTTCTTATAGTTGTTAACTTTTGACTTGTCAGATTCCGTGGCTCAACATGTTGGATGATAGTTGGTTGCTAGAAGCACTATGTGACCGCGTGAAGTCTGTGTTCTACTCAGCTAATAGCTACATAGTGAAAGAGGGTGACCCGGTCGCAGAAATGCTGATTATAACAAAAGGCAGCCTGAAAAGTATGATTGGGTCTAGTGATATAACTGGCTACTATGATTCATCTTACCTCCAAGCGGGTGACATATGTGGAGATCTTCTCTTTTGGGTTCTTGATCCACATTCTTCTTCTAGCCTCCCCACCTCAGACAGAACAGTAATGACTCTGACGGATGTTGAAGGCTTCATTCTCTTGCCTGATGATCTTAAGTTTGTAGCTTCTCATTTCAATCGCTTTCACAGCAGTAGACTCAAACACATGTTCAGGCAAGGCTACGAAAAACCAATATAGCAGTTCAGGTTATTTACTTTGTTACTACCTTCAAAGTGAGCATGTAATTCCCTTTCTTTCAGGTTCTATTCAGCGCATTGGCGATTATGGGCGGCATGTTTTATACAGGCAGCATGGAGGGAACATCACAAAAGGAAGCTTTCTAGGATCTTAGACGCCAAAAGTGGCTATAATCATATCCCACAAGGCACACAACTCAATCTTGGAGCAGTTGTCTATGTGTCGAGATTTGTATCCAAAGCATTGCGAAATCGACAGAAAAATGCAGCAAATTGTTCCATGTCACCACATATGCTACCCTCACTACCTCATAAACCAGCTGATCCCGAGTTTTCAAAGAATTGATCAAAGTGTATACTTCAAAGCAAATGATATAGAATAGTTTATGACTGGGCATGAGTGAGCTTACACACATTAGTTATGTGGTCATCTGATTTTGGTAAGAAAAATTTGTGGACAGACTTGGAAATGTGAATATATTGTTTCGGTATAAACTAGTTGTATGGTCATTTCTGTTAAACAGTAATTCAAAATCTGAAATTAGCTACCAACAGTTCCGTTGATTCACAATCCAACCACACAGATACTTTTAACTCTTATAACTTTTTGAACAAACTTGAGAGAAAGATGAATTAGTAATTTGAAGACAGGTTCGAGGAATCCGGAAACTCATCTCAAACCACATAACATAGCAAACACAAGTTATATGATATTATCACTTAACAACATGAAACAAGACTTCCTAAACCTTCTAGACACACTATCCGCTCGTGTCCTTCAAGCCTACATGCACTGCCCACCCTTCGGCCTCTATGTGAATGTCGGCCCATGGCCCGGGATCTTGGACTGTCCACTCCGCGCTACAGCCACTTGTGCCCAGACTCAACATCCACACAACCGCTAATCCTCATCCTCATAATCAGATCATATTGACAAAGGAAAAAAAGCCTAGAAGCATTACAATAGAAAGAGATGAAAGCTGGATGTAACTTTTGCAGCTCATTTTTAAAATTCGGTCGAGGGCCATTTTATTTCCGTTAAACTGCTCATGATTGTTATGTGTTGATTATTTTGTTTTCAAACCTGCTTTTAAATTAATTGAGAGTAAGAGCATCTCCATATATATATATATATATATACTAGGGTTGGTCCGCGCTACGCGCGGAATATGCTTTACATGTAATGTATATAAGTGTATTTAAATATTTATAAAATGCTTTTTATATTTTTAGAGTTGGCACTATATTAAGCTAATTTTCTTATAGCTTTTAGTTTTTATATTAATTTTATTCTGTTTCATTGAGTACAAAAACTTAAGTTTTCTATTTTTAAAACACAGTTTATTTCAGTTTATTAATTTTCTAAAATATCTTTTCAATACAACAAATTAATTTTCATGGAAATATGAAGTGAATCTTATAGTGTTATTAAACAAACGGTGACAAACATGGATTTATAGATCACATCAGTAAATATATAAGGAGCATTCAACTTTCTAATACTCTCTGCATTTATTCCTTTTTATTCAGATGTTGGTCTGGCCTATGCATATTTGACTCACAACGTCACTGTAAGCGACCATTGGATAGCAATAACTTTATAGTTAGGAATACATTTACTGATAGAGACTTTAAGCTGTGTGTCCATTTCCAGACTTGCAATTGCTGACTCTCTTTCAAATTTTGCATATGATCTTGCTCACGTTAAACCTTCCCGGTGAAGACAAAGTCGAGCTCTTACATTTGAAAGTAGCAGAATCACATACAGAGGTCTAAAACTGTGGAATACAATGACACTAAAGATTATTGTGCAACCTGAGGATGGGCTGTAACGATAAGCTCGTTTAATTCAGCTATGGTCAGTGGCTCAACCTTGGCATGATCCTCTAATTGATGAAGCTGCTGACATGTTACCAGTGTCCTGGATGACCAACCTATAATGATGGACAAAATCCGAAGACAGCATGTTCCAGATTAGTATTAGGACAAACCAAATTTGGACGTAAAAACTACCAAATACATACTTGTAAAAGTAGGCCTCTTCTGCATTAGTTTCTTTGTCAAAATATATTTGTTACCAGACGTGGTATTCAAGAACAGACAGCCTGCAAATTTATGATTCAGTAAGTGCCCAAAGAAGCATTAGGGTCGATCTCAGTCGACCAACATAGGGATAACGTGACAAATTACCTCCAACAATTTTAGGATTTATGCTTGTTGCTACAACAACTCTTGGATCACCCTTAAAGCTGTCCAGGTGGCTATGAAATGTTAGAGCTTGTGAGTCAAACATACTCAACGTCACGGACACATCACTGCTGCCACGGGAAGAACAGTGTAAGGAATGTACACTATGTAGTTTATGTAAAAATGTTAAAAAGTATTAAAGCAGTGTTGAGCTCAATATGAATTAGAAATTTACGTATCAAATTTGATGGTTGCCATAACACGGTCTTTTCCTTGTGATGGGTCACTCATAGAGCTCTTGATAGCGATCAGCTCACCGATAATGTCTGCAAAAAATTAACATATTAAAACCTTAAAGGTTACAATGGCTTGTATGTGAGAAACAGATAATAAGTGAATCACCTGGAAGCTGGGTATTTGTGTTGGCTAGGCCAAACAGTTCACTGTGGTTACGGAACCAGAAGTACTCATCAAACCGGATTGAATCACTAAACCAAATCAATAGAAAAGTGTCTGACATTCTAAATTTTGATTACACCTAGTGACATCAAAGATGCTCAAAGAGAACATAGAACCCGCCTTCAAGAGTCACCGGTAAGTGGGAAGACGGTGAACATTGATGGTGGTGGGCATGAGTGCCACCTGAAAAACAATTAAAAACAGAAAAGCACAATAAAACAACGGATTCAAAACCATATCGCAAAGAGAAAAAAGTATAATATCGAAATCATAATCCTGATAAATACGAATCTAAACAGCGGTGTGTTCAAAACAATGAGATGGCCACCACGTTTGACGGCTCTAGCTTCCCAAAACCTGAGCAGCTGCAGCTCTACGGTGGATGACCAACGTCTGGACTTTAGATGATCAGCAAGAATGGTAGATGAGTTAGCCATAATAATAAGAAAACAGTTTCGAATGTAGTAGGATTGGTGATAATGATGTTTATGGGAAGAACACATACCTTTTTATAGGAGGAGTTTCACCTGCCTATAAGGGAGATGATAAGTATTGAATGAGAAATCGTGGGCAGCATGAGACCACAGAGTAAAGAACGATGTTAATGGGGATGAACACTTAATACCGTAACGTAACATAGTCGATGAATCAGGAATGAAACGTCACGAATGATACCGACACAATGCTTCCATACAGATATTTGAGACAGAGAACCTTGAACAATCTCCATTGGAGTTTGACCTAATACAGTTTCAGAGCACAAAATCGAAGAACCCTAGATCTATAGAAGAAGACGATGGTGAGAACAATACGACCTTTTAGTTTTTGCTTTAGGCCTTAGAATGACTTAAGTGGAATAACAAAGAGGCCTATTAAACAAAATCGTGAATAGAATAATTGGAATAAATTGCAAAGGCCCAAAACCTGTTAATCGGAATCGAGAGTCCGAGACTTTAATGTTGGAATGCCATGTGTTCGCGTTTCCTTTCCCTATTATCCTAGGTGGCATCCTCAGGAGGGATAAAACCTTTCTTTATATATAAAAGATTCGAATATATTATAATATTTTGGTTGAATTCAAATAAATTTAAAAATTCAACAAGTAAATATTAATATGTATGTCCACATCTGGACCTTTAATAGAGTTGCCCTGGTAATTGAAAAAAGCAAAACTGGAGCCCACAATAGATTAACCTCGTACTCAAAAGAGATAACGAGATTATAATCGTTTTGGAAGAAAAAAAAGTAAGAATCAATTGCTCATATGCTCCTCACCCCATATTTGTATTCTCATATACTCTTCTTCAAAATTTAGTTAATTTCTATTTATTGTTAATTTGAAATTGTGGTGAAAATCCAACTAAACCTAAACAAATCTATCTATTTATAGATGATGTCATTGCTACTTTAACCCCAAAATCTTTATGCTTCCTTTCATTTTGTCTCTTCTAATGAATAGAGATGGAGAATGAGGGTGAAACGATGAGGCTAGGGTTCGAAGCATGAGACATGAATAAGAGCAACTGTTGAATATTAGATTTAAGGGTAATTTTCGATGATATATAGTACCACACAATCTTTGTTGCAAGTGTCTTGGAAGTGATAGTTGATTGCCAGCAGTAAAGAGGTGTTGTGTTATTTGTGAGTGTCTTGGAAGTGATAGCTGATCGCAAGCGTATCTCCTTTCATTACTCATTCTTCCAAAGTCTTGAGGACTAGACTTTGAAGGTTGAATTATTGGCGGTGATTTGCTCTCTAAATGCAGCTTTTATTAATTTAGTGCAATCTTTTGGAGTGCATCTCTTTACTGCTTTGTATAATTATCAGTCAAAGCCTTTTCTGAAATGGAAACCTTGGTTACCCGTTGAGGGATCCATTTTCCTTTGCTACAAGTTGTCGCAAGGTGTTATGCTGTTCTGGAATGACTCTCTACCTCATGTTGAAGATATTACATACCCTTTGAGACTCAACTTGAAGCTATCCTTACCTCAATATGAGGAAGTTACTCTTTGTAGTACCACTTTGTTACTTCATTGTGAAATTGAAGCCGGTGACCCCCCACTGCTCATCTAGCATAATATGTGTGTGTTTTGTCCTCATCAAAACTGTATTATTGCAGAAAGCTCCTCAATCGGCAACATCAATTGGATTTCCTCATCTTTGAAAACCTTCTCACTCTCTTCACTCTTCTATCATGTTGTTCTAATTTATGCACATCAATTTGTTTAGTTGTTTCCTCTAAAAAGAGGGTAATACCTAAACTCTGTTGTTTAAAGACTATTTTGAGTTCGCTATGAATTGAAACCGTTGACAAAAAAAAATAGTACCACACAATCACAAATGATATTTTTCAAAATTATATATTTTGTGCAAACTTTACATATATGTGTTCAAAAGTAACAGTTTAAAGTTCACACCAAAGTATTTTGATCAGAATCCACATTCAAATAAATAAAAAAAGACAAATCAAATTTTGCAATTTTTATTACTATATTAATTTATAAAGGTGATTGATTATAGCTATGGATAACAAAGAAAATCAACAACTTTTTTTTTCTTTTTTTTGTCAGCAAATTAACAACTATAAGCGCATATGCAGTTTGGACTTTTCGAACTCACACACTCGCCTACTCCCTTCCACTTCGAAGCACAATCAAAATTACACGCCATAGATTCACAATCTTCATTACCATAAGATATTTTTTTATGACACATCTTTTTTCCTTGTGTTTCCTTCGTCACCATACCTAAAAATAAACATTTTAAAACATGATTTCACTTTTTCTTTAATACAAGAGAAAACAGTTGATTTTAAATAGATTTTGTTTATAGCAAACCTAAAACGAAGATGACCATAAGAATAACACAAATGATTGGTCTAGTCATTTTAATGATATTAGAAGAATAAAATTTAAAATAAATAGACAATGAATGTAATGAGAATGTTCACATAAACAATCTAACATGTATATATATATATATATATAAGCTAAGAAATCAACTAGTCTAATAGTAATTTAAGACATGATGTAGAAAGGATCTGATAGGAAATAATCTGTAAATTAACTAATACCATTTACAGTGAATCTGTTAAGAAATAAACTCAACAGATTAGTTGCTTAAGTGCTATGTTGAATAATGAATTAAAATCTAAGTGGATTAAATTTATGCTGATGATATTGGGTGCTAGAATGGCTTTTAGATAATACTACCTTTGTTTCAAATTATTTATTGTAAAATTTTTGTTTTAAAATAAGTATCGTTTTATAATTTCAATGAAAAAATTTAATGATTTTGTATATTTTTCTATCGGTTGAAATGTGGTTAGGTGTATAGCTAATGATGTTTTTATTTTGAGAATATGTAAAATGAAATATTTTCTTAAGTTGTATGCAAAAACTTAAAACAACAAATAAAATGAAATGAAGGGAGTAAAAAATAAATACTTGTTGTAATGTTATTGGCTATTGATAGTTATAACTTTTTCATCCTAATTATCTACCGTCAGATTTTCCATCATAAACTTAATTTATTTTAGTTATATTTTATATCAAATTTATTATTTTCATATTCGATATATAGATATTTTTTTATTTAACTTAGATATTTTATTATAATTCATATTGATATTTACTAAATTTATTTATTTTTATTTAAATTTAGGAAAATCTTAAATATTTTAGTGAAATAAATTTCAGTTGTAATTTTAATTATACAGTAATAAAACTTTTACACTAAAATAAATTATTATTAAAATTGTAAGATAAAGTATTAAATTTTATTAAATATTTTTTTTTAACAATTGTTGAAAGATGTTAAACCATCATGTGACCACTACTCAGAGTTGCATCAGAATTGAATGGATATTTACCATATTAGGCTTCGAATGGTAAGAACAGATCAAGTGGTGCAGATCAAGCAGATCGTGCAGATCAAGCAGATCGTGCAGATCAAGCAGAACAAATACAGATCAAGCGGATCGTGCAAAAGAGAGACAGATCAAACAGAACAAATACTTTTATTAGTTATAAATGACAAAAATAATTTAAAAATGTAAATCATATATTTAAACAATATAATTACACTAAATTATCAAAAGATATAATGTATATAATAATACATAATAAAAAAACTAGCAATTTAAAGAAAAATATTTTGATTTATCTATAACATATATGCAATATTGCCTCTAATGTTAAGTATAAGTTTATATATATTTATTTATTTATCTTTCTTAATTAAATATACTTTTATATATATTTTTTCTTTCTTACCATACGTATAAGAAAAAAGAATAAGACACAACACAATACCACAAAAAACACAACACATCACACTACAACACCCTTGTTTTTAATCTTACAACACTTTTCAATTGAATATATTATATTTTATAATAACTGATATATATTTATAAATATAACAAGAAAAAAAATTACCTTGGAGAAGACCGCACAATAGCGCACTAAATTATTTTTTTATCAGTATAATACTAGCAAATGCTTCAATTGTATATAACAAGTAAATAATTATAGAATTAAATTATTTTAAAAAAATACTTATTGGCTAAAAGAAAGGCAGAACAAAGCTTACAGTCTCGAAAATTGGGTGGACAGAACTGCTTGCAGATGTACTGCCTTTAAATAGAAAAAGACAAATATATTTATATATGTGCTTTTTATTTTTAAAGATTTTTAAAATGTTGAATGATAACATAAAAGCAGTTTTTCTGCCCAAATGTTTGTACTGCCATTGTCCCACCTTTCCATTCACACACTTATTTTGAACAAAAAACAAGTTACCATATTTTAAGAAAAAACAGGCCTAGATTTACACAATCTTGGGACTTGAATTGGACGAGCATTTGATCGTGTTTTTAAGCACTTGGACGTAGGTTTGGGCAAACAAAATTGGAACCAAAAAACTGAACCCGAACCGAACATAAATATCCAAATTCGGATTTAAATTCTTAAATACCCAAATAATTTCTATATTTTCATATCTAAAATAACTGAATCAGACCGTAACCGAATCGAGAATCGAATGAATGTACGACAATACAAATATAAATTATATATACATATAATATATATATATATATTATAATATAAAAATCTATAAATGTAAATTATTATAAAGTATCTGAATTACACGAAAATATCCAGATATTTTTAGCTCATATATCCAAAGCAATATAAATATCCAATATTTTTATCTGAATTATCTTAATTATTCGATATTTTACCTAAACTATTTGATATTTAATCTGAATTACTCGAATCAGAAGATGAACCAAATAAGAACATAAAATTTCATGAATATTTTCTGGTTCTTAGTTTTACTATCTAAACTGAATCAAACCTGAAACTACTCAAATTAAACCAAACCGAAAATATGCTAAGTAGTAAACGAATCCTATAACCTTCTACCCGATACTCGAAATGTCCAGGACTATGGAATTGACAGTCTGATGTTTAACAATGCCCTAATCTAATTTTAAAAATTCTTCCTTTATATATTGTCTAAACTATAAAACACTAATACAAAGTTTAATTAATATAGTCGATCACATCAAGTGTTTATAAAACTGTAAAATCACTAAAAATATAGTTTTAAAACATTTTTCCATGCAAAATCATTCATTGAACGAATGTAATCAAATCTTTAATCATAGCAGTCTCAATTGATAACAAAATCAATCCATGTAGTCTCTTGTATGACATTATACCACAAATAACTATTTATCTATTTAAGCTTTGGAAAACTTCTTTTATCTGTGGTGATAAATATTAAAATATTCAACAATACACACTAAATCAATTATATGTTAGATAACAATCCTCTTCCATTTAAAAAAATATTTAATAGGCTTTTTAACTATTTTGCTAGTGAAAAAACACTCTAAAGATAGTGGCAATAGTCAAAAGTTCGCCCTAATATTCTCCCAGGCACGACTTCCAAGGCGCCTCCAAGACCAATGTCTTCCGGCGCCGGCGACACGTTTTCTCGCCGGCGCTGGACCTTCTCGTCAGCGATGCTCTTCACTTCCATCTTCTGCTTTTTATTTCAAGTTTCTCTGTGTATGTTACCGGTTCGATATTTATGGATTATCGGTGGTATTAGATCTCAGCGATGCTACGACGAAGACGAGAGCTTCGACTCTTCGTTGTGCTTCTTCTGGCGGTCTTGCCTCCCGGTGTAGTCCCTCCTCCAGCGATGAGTCAAGAGGGTTCTCTCACCGCCGCTCTACTATGGGATTTGGGTTCAGATCCTGTCGTATCTCTCTCTGGCTGCAGTCGGTCAAGTCAAGTTGTCGAGTTAGTCCTAATCTTTCAACTGCGTATGGAGCTTCGTTTGCAACTGTCGAGCTCAGTCTCTCCGTCTCTGGAAAGGCTTGAGCCACACCGGGCATTGTGCCTTGATTCACAATCCCTAAAGGTTTGGCACCACACAAATACTTTAACTCTTATAACTTGTCGAAGAAACTTGAAAGAAAGATGGATTAGTATTTGGATTACAGGGTAGGTTCAAGGAATCAGGAAACTCATCTCACCACATAACATAACAAACACAAGTTCTATGATAATATCACTAATCAGACATCAAACAAGACCTTCCAGACACACTATCCGCTTGTGTCCTTCTAGCCTACATGCACTGCCCACCCTTCGGCCTCTATGTGAATCTCGGCCCATGGCCCGGGAACTTGCGCTATTTACTCCGCGTAACAGCCACTTGTGCCCAGACTCAACATCCACACAACCACTAATCCTCATCCTCATAACGAGATCATATTAAAAAAAAAAAGCCTAGAAGCATTACAATAGAAAGAGATGAAATCCCCAACCGGTCCTCACATTTTCCTTCGACATGAATCCGAATCTAGAAGAAAAAGAAATGGAGAATGAGGGTGAAACGATGAGGCTAGGAATCAAAGGATGAGACATGAATAAGAGCAACTGTTGCAGCTCGTTTATAATTCAGTTGAAGACCATTTTATTTCCGGCAATCGGCTACTCATGATCGTGATGGGATTGTCATCTGTTGACTATTTTTTTTTCTCAAACATACTTTTGAACTATTTGAGAGTAATATGGTCATGATCTATTCAAAAACTGGTAGCTGTTGAATATTAGATTTAAGGGTAGTTTTCGAAGATAGTACCACACAATCACAAATGATATTATTCAAAATTATATATTTTGTGCAAACTTTTATATATGTGTTCAAAAGTAACAGTTTAAAGCTCACACCAAAGTATTTTAATCAGAGTCTGCATTCAAATAAAAAAAAAGACAAATCATATTTTGCAATTTTTATTACTCATATGAATTTATAAAGGTGATTGATTATAGCTATGGATAACAAAGAAAATCAACAACGATAAGTGCATATGCAGATTGGACTTGTCGAACTCACACACTCGCCTATTCCCTTCCACTTCGAAGCACAATCAAAATTACACGCCATAGATTCACAATCTTCATTACCATAAGATATTTTTTTATGACACATCTTTTTTCCTTGTGTTTCCTTCGTCACCATACCTAAAAATAAACATTTTAAAACATGATTTCACTTTTTCTTTAATACAAGAGAAAACAGTTGATTTTAAATAGATTTTGTTTATAGCAAACCTAAAACGAAGATGACCATAAGAATAACACAAATGATTGGTCTAGTCATTTTAATGATATTAGAAGAATAAAATTTAAAATAAATAGACAATGAATGTAATGAGAATGTTCACATAAACAATCTAACATGTATATATATATATATATATAAGCTAAGAAATCAACTAGTCTAATAGTAATTTAAGACATGATGTAGAAAGGATCTGATAGGAAATAATCTGTAAATTAACTAATACCATTTACAGTGAATCTGTTAAGAAATAAACTCAACAGATTAGTTGCTTAAGTGCTATGTTGAATAATGAATTAAAATCTAAGTGGATTAAATTTATACTGATGATATTGGGTGTTAAATGGCTTTTAGATTATAAAAATTAAAGACTTGTTTTGTAATGTTATTGGTTATTGATAGTTATAACTTTTTCATCCTAATTATATAAAGTCAGATTTTCCATCATAAATTTAATTTACTTTTAATTTTATTTTATATCAAAATTTATCTTTTTCATATTCTATAAATAGAGATTTGTTTATTTAATTTGGATATTTTATTATAATTTAATATTGTATTTACTAAATTTATATTTGTTTTCTAAATTTAGTAAAATCTGAAATATTTTAGTGAAATAAAATTCAATTGTATTCTTAATTCTGCAGTAATAGAACTTTAACACTAAATAAAATATTATTAAAATTGTAAGATGAGTATTAAATTTTATTAAACATTTTTTTTAATAATTGTTGAAAGATCTTAAACCACCATGTGATCACTATTCACTACTCAGAGTTGCATCAAAATTGAATGGATATTTACCATATTTTTTAACAAAAAAAAGTTACCATATTTTTTAACAAAAAAAGTTACCATATTTTTAGAGAAAAAAAAACAGGCCCAGATTTACACAATCTTGGACTTGAATTGGACGAGCATTTGATCGTGTCTTTGAGCACTTGGATGGATGGTATTGCCAGTCTAATGATTTTTTTCAGGCTAATGTTTACAGTGCCCTAATCTAATTTTAAAACTTTGTCCTTTAGTATATTGTCTAAACTATAAAACACTAATATAAAAGTAACTAAACATTGAATAAAATAGTCGAATCACATCAATTGTTCATAAAAACATTAAATCTTAAAACACTAAAAATATAGGTTTAAAACATTTTTCCATGCAAAATTATTCATTAAACGAATGTAATCAAATCTTTAATCATAGCAAATTAATAACAAAATCAATCCATGTAATCTCTTGTGTGACATGTTATAGCACAAATAACTATTTATCTATTTAAATTTGAAAACCTTCCTTTATCTATGGTGCTCAATATTAAAATATTCAACAATACACACTAAATCGTTTATGTATGTTAGATAACAATCTTCCATTTCCAAAACAAAAAAAAATATTTAATAGGCTTTTAACCTATTTTGGTATTGGCTCTTGTAAAAGAATAGTTCCATAAAAAATGATCAAAAATTATACTCAATACATATCGTTTTAATTCAGATTCAAACATTATGCTTTCAAATTATTTTATAATTGAAAATGTCAAATAAGTATTTTTTTAACTAGAATTTTTATCAATTTTTATCAATTTTTATCAATTTTTATCAATAAAAACTAGTAAAAAAACTAAAATATGTACTTTTAGATTGAATATCCTAATAGATGGTTTGGGACCTTGGGTGGCTTGCCCATTGTGCCGCCCTGATGGATGGTAAGTGATTTGGTTATTCTACTTCTTAGTCCTATAGCTCATGAATTATTTTTTATAATTCTTTATTACAAAGATCCATTTGGATTTGATTTCAGAAACATAGGTGAGAAGAGGTCTTCCATTGTGAGAACTCTCTCTTAGCTCTTCTACTTTATGTTTCAACACTTAAATGACATTGTGTGTGTATTTGTTTTATCCAGATCAAAAACAATAATGTCATCATATATTTATTAAAATAACTAAAAATAAAAGCCGTGTTATGATTAAAATTGGTTTTGGTTCGGTTGATGAATTTAGATTTGATTCAGTTCCGATAATTGGCTTTGTGTTAGACGGTCTAGAACGAGAAAAAGAGCCAAAACTTACTGCAGATAATTTGGGAAATGGAAGTAACTTTTATTGGAGAAGGGATGCTCTCAGGTCGTTACTCAGTACCCGAACCATTGAGTTCCAAGTTTTTTAAAAGGGTTTCAAGTGTTTTGTTTTTTTTATCACAATCGGATTTTGAGATGACCCTCTCTCATCTCCCTTCAATAGTCTATCATCCTTCCTCTCAGTATCGCCTCCGCCTTACGCACCTCCTTCACCGGTCCAATCACAAATATCTACCACCAAACCACAGTATTATTACATCTTTCGTTTCAACCATTTAAATGCAAACATAAAGTATTATGTCCAATGGACTAAGGCTAACCTTGTCAGGTGGACCCTTTGCCCCTCCGATTAGAATTTCCGCACTGCAAAGACACAGAAAAAACCATCAGACCAGATGTGGCGTTCAAGTTCAGAGCAACAAGAAGAAGAAGGAGAGAGTATATATATACTTGCAAGCTTCCTTAATGGCGAGGATTGATGCTCCTTTCCTTCCAATCACACGTCCCATCTTTCCTGGTGGAACATCAAGCACTGACAATATTTCTTCTTCCGGACATTCATCTCCGATCTTCAAATTATCTGAGACAGCTAAACAATCAGTAAACGCATCCACCTAGTTAATGTCCTGAACAGGTCATATATGCAGACACACAAACCTGGAATCGGAGGGATAGTTGGCCAACCAGCAAAGTCAGTATCGTTCATGCAGCAAAGACACCTACAGTACAAAGAACCACGAACTGCCAGATGCCATAGTGACCGCTGGTTCAGTTTTCCCATCATCTTGTGATAGAGATAGAGAAGGAAGCGGACATCATCTGCGGCTGCACGGATCATGAGCTCAGTCATCGGCCTGTACGTCCAAAACTTTGGGTCCTAAATTTGAAAGTTTTATAGACTCATTTATCCATTCTGGAATCATAGAGTTACAGTTTAAAAGCCTAAGCATGGATTTAGTTAGAAATGTCATGAACCTGCCGCATGAGCACACGAACTTCTTCTTTCTCTTCATAAGATATGCCTAAACCAAATCAACAAAAAGTAAAAAGTGATTGATTCACCACCACCAAGTGATGTACAAAATGTTCAAGGCGCAAGTAATGAACCATAACAAGAACTTCCAAAAAGCAGGCTAAGGTAGAACTTGCATAAATATTTGCTCGGCTGCGAGAATAAAATATTAAAGTGATCTCATAAATAAAAACTAAAGATGATAAACAATGAAATGTACCACAGTAACGTGGATCAGCAAGGAGGGAAACAAACGAAATGTAATCATCTAGAGGTCTCCTCCTGCCTTCTTGTTCTTCTATCAGAGAATAAGCAATCTGTGCGTAGAAGAAAATCAGAAACTAGGTTTCTAAAGCAAATAATAGCGCCTAGGCAAGAGATTCGAAACCGTACCTGAGTGTCCACAACATTGTGCAACCTTATCCCAAACTGAAAGTATAAGGCCTATAGTACAGAAGAAAAGTAATAATTCAAACATGTTGTCATGAATTAATAAAAAAAAAATGTCATGAGGCACAATAACAAGTCAGCAGACACCTCACTGTCACGTTTGCAATCGTGAATAACTTTTGTGATGTAAGTAGACTCGAGTGCAGGCTTACATGCTTTCATAAGCATCTCTCCACCTTGGATGACATCAACCAGGTATATAGCATTAGAGAATGCAATCTGCCAAACACAGAATCTCCCTCCATTAAGACATGGAACAAAATAAAACAGAATGTGGTTTTCTCAAACAAAGGGTCAGACCTGCATGATACAAAGCTTGCCATGTCGGCAAAGGTCAACACCCTCGCAGTCAAAACCAATGACCAGCTTCTTTTCAGGAGAAGGGTTTAAGAAATCAGCGGGAAGTTGCAAAGGCTCTGTCACTATGTGAATAGGAACAGGTGGCTCATTAGCTTCTTGCGTCAGTGACCTTCCTCCTGCACAGTAACAAACTCAGTCACTCTAGAGAAAGAGCGTTGGATTACAATAAACCAAATCGCTGAATACATGAAAATAATGAATCTATAATGTACATGTAAACTAAACTAACATGCATACAATCTAAGTCTACAATATATAGATGTATACAATCTAGGCTGCAAAACAGAGATACTGTTAATGATCTAATCCAACTCATACATTCAATTCTCCCCACTTAAATCTTATTCCACAGTCCATAAGATCAAGCAAATCGTTCTAATGAAGAAACATGATGCGCTACGTCAATGGAACACTTTAGATCAATAACGAAACACTTTCATTTTCGATCACAGATGAAGTATCGTTTTAACATTTAATCAGTTTATCAATTAATTGATCAACGGCACAAAATCATTTGGAGGTATAAGCAGATCGAGATAGGATGAAACAGAAAGGAGAATCGGTAGGGAAGGGTTTGGTGGGATGATTCGAAAGGGAGTAAGAATCCTTAGGATCAGAAAGCGAAATCGGAGAGGGAGTAAAGGGCACCTGGCTCGGGAGGGATCGGGACGTGAGTACGCTGAGTTGGAGAAGACGACGCCATTTCGATCACACCTTCGAAGCGACTCACCTGTTTGTTTTTTATTCACTGTCAACGCTATTGGACGCTTTTTGGGCTGGGCTTTACTTGAATTAAAGCACAACTGATAATAATACGGCCCTTTCGATAAAATATAAAAGTTAACAAACAGCTTTGTTTTTTCTTATAACTATATGTTAATATTCAATAAATTAATACGATAATAATATAATATGAAATTTCAGTTAAATTTTAAGTTAATTTAATTAAATAAGTTGATATTTTTCTAAATAATTATGTAAATACATTAATATCATAAATAAGAATTATTATATATAATATTTATGATGATATAAAATATTGTATTATTTATTATTACTTCAAAATAAAGTATCAATATTTTTATCTGTTACTTTAAAATATTTATGTGTTATTTCGTTAAAATACATCTAAAACGCATCATTTTATACATATATCACTAGAAACCTCTGTTATTAAGATTTGTTATAAAAAAATACGTATCACAAAAAAACGAATGTTTAAAATTTAAAATAAATGAATAACGATTTATTTGAAAAAACAAAAATGATTTTTACAAATCCGGTAAAAATCATAAACAAATTCGATTTCTAGAAAATCGTTCGTTTTCTCAAAAATACAGAGACAACAAGAGAGAAAATAGCTTATATACACGCCAATTATGGAATAATAATTGATCTCTCATGTTTAGAACGGTCTCTAAGGGTTGTTACGTAATAAGTGCATAATGTCCACTAAAACGTCCGTGTATTTTATCATTAACTAGGTGGCCGGCCCGCACCCTGTGCGGACATGAACATATTCAGTTATGGGCTTAATAGTGGTTGGGTTTTGGCAGACACAGATTTTATATCATAAACCACTGTGTTTGGGGTAAAGCAACGACATATGGAAATGTTGGTACTCTATATTTTACATGGACGTGATGGAACAAAATATCTTCAGTATCAGAGTGCAACATATTGTGTGTATGTATAATTGCAACATCATTAAAAATCCTAATATGTGTTTTAAGATGTAATTTTATTACTCATCACTACCCATCTAAAAAATCGAAAAGATAAATAATTGTAACAGTTTCTATATTTTCCTTAATTTATTGGAAAAAAATAAATGTACAATTAAGTACACTTGGCTAAGAAATATTCTGAAAAACTTGTTTGTAGACAACATTCAAAGTTTTCGTCTCCGGCTTCCTTTCTTTACCAGTTATTAGGATTTTTAATCTCGATCTCGATTTAACTCTTGAAAGTGCAACGTAGAGCTGACAATAAGAGAACTCTGGCCTAGGCAGAAACAAACCAACGCTTTCTAGTGTTTGACCTTGACTTTTGTTGATGGTCATCGCGAAAGCCAATGTAATGGGAAACTGTCTTCCACGCATTTTGAAAGGAAACTTTGTGTCATAGGGTGTGACAACATTCTAGGAATCCAGACCTTGTCTCTAGTAATATTGTTTCCGGTTTTAATTCTAGCTTCTAGCACATGGGGTAGTAACTGAGTAACAATTAGCCTAGTACCAATGCATAAACCATCTGCAAGATCCACGTTACGGAGACACATAATAAGAGCAACAACCTTGAGCTTCAAATTATGTCTAGGCAGTCCAACCACTTTAACACTGTTCAAAAACTCTGCAGGATATACTACATTTTCTTCTACGTCAACATCGAATGGAATAATACTGTCAGAGCAAAGGTAAACCTTCTCTTCACCTGAAAACATATGTAAATCATTTTCTTTAGTGACAAAAACGTGTAAGATACTGGAACATAAGTTTAAACAGAAAAACATGTTTAAAAGTGCAAGATTTTTCTGTTTTAAAAATGTCATTTTGAAATGATAAATACATTTTAGTTATAAGAATATATGTTTAAATATTTTATTATGTAATACGTATATAGTTTTATTGATTTTTTATGTTTAAAAATATTATTGTATATTTTTAAAAAGTTATAAATCAATCATGATATAATTTAAAATTAAAATTTGTTTATATAATTCTACTGTATTAATTTTTTATTTGAGCTAAATTTTATTTTGTGAAAAAATATTCATATAGTTCTCATTTTCATTAGCTGATTTCCATGGGTTCGCCGGATAACGAAGTGTGTTGTTTCAAAGGTTTCAAATCCTTAATCATCGTACTAATTTATAATAGAAGCCACAGATTTTGTGATTTGTGTATTAGAAGCCATAGATAGTTTTATGGTAGTGGTTTGCTTAGGAAGAAATGGAGCTTATTATAATAAGAATAAGGAAACACGTTGAGACATAGGGTTTTCGTAAACTTGCGGCATACTCCTTAGAATCGTATCTCACGATAATTTCTAAAATATTATATAGTTACTATTCCTTAAATTAGGCAAATTCAGTTACTATATTTTAGATAATCGTATTAACTATGTTTTTTTCCTTACAATTTTTTTAAATTCATATGGTTAAATAGAAAATTAATAATCATAAAATCAGAATTGCTTTGAATTCTGATTGGCCGAAAATATAGTTGGCAAAAATATTAAAAAAATCTAAAAAGGCAGTGGCATACAATGTAAATAACTTCAAAAAGTGAAGGCAAAATCCTAGGAGAAATTCTTCTTTAATATATAGAGGGATATCATTATTAAAACAAATAAATTAAATAGGAAGAGTATGAAAAGGTGTTCTCATTTTAAAAATTATTAAAAAATTTGAAGCGGTTTGTCTCTTTATGAATAATTCAAACCTTTTACAGAAATATTAGTTATATAAATTAATCATATTAAAGTATTAATACTAAATCATTGACATATTTTTCATAAAATTTTACCAATAAAATGTTTTTAGATCGACCGAAACAATGAAGACATCTGTGATTGGAAGTTTCCTCTTATTTTAATTTTAGACTAATTATTGTTTTCAAAACCAAACGTTTATGACAAATCAATGAGCACTCTTATCATTGAATGTGAAGAACATGGACCCCAATTTGATGAAGCATGTTGCTGGATTTTCCATAAAACCCAACGATCTTATGTCAATCTTTGTGGAGTATGAAGTTTGGTACTGTATCGAATCCAAAAACATTAGAGTAGTTTTTGTTGGTAGTAAACCTAAACATGGTTATAACTCCGGATTTATCATCGTAGTCACCCTCCACTGATATGAGATATTCTGCAGGATCACTTAGCGTGAACTGAAAAAAAGAGAAGGATAATAATTAGTTAACTATATCTTATCTATAGCTGTAAATTATTAAGAAGTGAATCAGTGACCTCTTGGACATCAGATAGGGTCTTGCTCCCATGGTCATCACCGAAGACTACACGACCATTTTGGGCATACATAAACTTGACAAACCCTATAGCATTTTCGGTTAGTCCAATGTATATCTTTTCAATACGGTTGAAAGAGTTACCGTCGTCCCAATAATCTCCTCCATCGCCACCCTGTGCGGACATACTTACAACAAAAAAGAATCACAATTATTAAAATCTAAGCAAGTTAAATGCGGACATACTTACAACAAAAAGAGTAACTACGGCGAGAAACCCTAAAAATCATGATATGATTTATTCCTTCGACATTGACCTCTATATATATGAAGTGAATCATATAGGTTTGTAACGACGCCAAGGAAATATTCATAAAATAAATTATGGAACCGTTTAAGTAAAGATAGTTAACTTTTTTTTGGAAGAAAATTAAATGCATTTGATATGATTCTAATTTACGCAATTAATCAATATGATTTACCGTATTAATTAATATTCTTGCGCAAGTAATCAATATGATTTACCGTATTTTTAGTAAGAGATAGTAGTAAATATGTGTATTAATTAGTATTCTTGCGCAATTAATATTAATTACTTTCCTACTCTTTCAATCTGTCTTATTTATTTAGTAAGTATTCAATGCATTGAACATATAAATATTCTTGCGCAAGTAATATTAATTACTTTCATGCTCCTTCAATCAATATTATTTTTTAGTAAGTATTCAATGCATTAAACATATAAATATTCGAAATACAGTTTGATAGAAATAATAATATTATTTCAATTTAAACAAAGAATCATCAATTCGAATTAATAATATTATTTCAATTTAGTTAAATAAGTAAAAATAAAGATTATGATAGAATTCTAAATATTTTAGTTGATCTAATCTTTAATATGATAAAAAATTCAAACTTATTATTTACGAATTTGACATAGATACTATATATCTCACAATTCATATATTGTACTCTCTTTTTGTTTTCTATTTTCTTTATAATTATGAGTGCATGTTATTCTTTCTTTATAAATCAATCTTGAGTTCTCTTTGGATTTTGATCAAAACAATGATCAAAATTATTATAAATTTTAAATATATATAAAATTTACTTAACGTAAATAATATAAAATTTACTTAATGTAAATAATATAAAATTTACTTAACGTAAATAATATAAAATTTACTTAACGTGCAAGATGCTGCGCACCTGTACAAACAACTCATCAAGTCAGAAAACTATAATACAAACACATCAACATGAATAATGAAATAAAGAAACAAACAAACCTTGTTCTACAAGGACGTCATCTACAACTTTGGCAACCTGCAACACATATTTACAAAACAATTCGAATATTAACCAAGGAAACTGGAGTAAGTGTGAAACAAAAAAAATAATTCCATTTTAAAAACCTTATTAAAATGTTTATATTGTCTGTTTCCTAATCCAAACACTCCATACTTCAAGTTCTTAAGTCATTCTCCTCTGTCATTCCCCTGTAACACACATGTCTAAAACTTCAGAAACAAGTAAACAAAACTAAACAAGCCACGCAAAGAAAAAAAAGACTCACCTTTGTTATGATTTAATCCTTCGACATTGACCTCTATATATATGAAGTGAATCATATAGGTTTGTAACGACGCCAAGCAAATATTCATAAAATAAATTATGGAACCGTTTAAGTAAAGATAGTTAATTTTTTTAGAAGAAAATTAAATGCATATGATACGATTTTAACTTGCGCAAGTAATCAATATGATTTACCGTATTTTTTGTAAGAGATAGTAGTAAATTATATATTAATTAATATTCTTGCGCAAGTAATCAATATGATTTACCGTATTTTTCGTACATGATAGTAGTAAATACATGTATTAATTAATATTCTTACGCAAGTAATATTAATTACTTTCCTACTCCTTCAATGTGTCTTATTTATTTAGTAAGTATTCAATGCATTAAACATATAATATTCTTGCACAAGTAATATTAATTACTTTCCTACTCCTTCAATCGGTCTTATTTTTTTAGTAAGTATTCAATGCATTAAACATATAAATATTCTTGCGCAAGTAATATTAATTACTTTCCTACTCCTTCAATCGGTCTTATTTTTTTAGTAAGTATTCAATGTATTAAATATATAAATATTCTTACGCAAGTAATATTAATTATTTTCCTATTCCTTCAATCTGTCTTATTTTTTTAGTAAGAATTCAATGCATTAAACAAAATAAGGTTAGTATTTATAGGGCTTGCCTTTTTTGTTATGTTGATGAGAAAAATAAATCAAAAATGAATTTCCGAAAAATCAACCAATAGAATCGCATTATTTCGGCTGAGAAGGGCTCTGTGAGCGCCACGTGTCAAATGTACTTCTCATTTAATAGTAAGGAGGATATAATGAATTAATTTTCAATATCAAAACATCAATTTACTTAATCAAAACTAGAGTTTTTAATCAAAAAAAAGTATACCAAAATATTAATTTCTGGGATGTCACACCAATCACCACGAGGATGATTGTTTCCTTTTGTGTTTCCTTTTGTGTTTCCTGGTGTCGCAAACACTGAGTGAGGACAGTAAAACATAATTAATCCTTGAAGAAGTATACAATCTTTTGTATAATAATCATCATAAATACAGCTCAAGAATGAAAGAACAAAGCTAAATGAGTACCATGTGATGTTGATCTAGTACGTGGAATGGACCTAATACTTAAGATTCATTTGAATATTTGAAAAGAGATGATCCTTGGATTGCATTTCCACTTACGCATTAGTGCGAGCTTTTCCATATGTCCGGATAAATGAGCTAGGCGAGATAAAGCTATGGTTGTGGAAACCGTTTATAGAACCTGAAAACTAGATTTGCTTACAATGAGTTTTGTTTGTGATAAGACGAGAACAAAAAACTTTTACATGACGATATAACCTACGGACAAACGCAAAAACGAAAAGAGAGAAGATTAGCTTTATAGTTTTTTTTTTCTAATTATAAAACGGGTCCCGGGTGTCAAGCAATTTCCAGTAGTGAAATATGAATATGAAATGTTATCTTCTTCTGCAATCTTATTGGACCCCCTTTCATCGCCTATCCTCCCTCTCTGTCCCTCTCCCACAAGTCATCGAATCTAGTACCTTTGCTCCTCTCTGCGTTTTTTTGACATCTATACTTCATACCCATTTCCTGCTTCACCGTCTCTGTTTCTCTACTAACTCTCTCTTCCTTCTCAAGAAAGAGCTTCGATTTTCTGTATCTAGCTAGGTCTGTGCTAGTTTCTGGTTCTGGCCCGTGAAACTTCCTTGAGCCTTGCTGTGTGGTTTTACTCTTATGTCGGTGTTTGATATATTTTTTCTGTGATCGGTCGGTGGTTAATAGCTGCAGCCTGGTTCAAGTGATCGGTGGGCTCTTTCAGTTCTGTGAGATTATTAGGGTTTAGTGATGAAGAGAGGGAAAGATGAGGAGAAGAAACTGGAACCCATGTTTCCACCACTTCATGTGAACGATGCGGACAAAGGAGGAGGACCTCGAGCTCCTCCTAGAAACAAGATGGCTCTCTATGAGCAGCTTACCATCCCTTCTCACAAGTTTACTGATCTTGCTTCCTTGCCACCTAACACCAATACTTTGTTTCCTCCTCCTGGACCATCTAACCAGGTCTTGTTCACTTTAGTAATAGTTTTTTTAATGATCTTTTAAAGCCAACGTTCTTGTTGTGCTCAATAGAAGATTATAGTGTTGGAAGACATTTATGTTGGGCAGGACCGGATTTGGGGACAGCCGGATGAATCATCGGCCTCGGCTCCCAAAAATTTTGAATAAACTTTATATAGATAAAGGCTCCCAAATTATTAAACATTTTATAAATAATTTGTTTTTAAGAAATGTTTCAGACTCCTGAAATGTCAGGCCCTGATGTTTGGACATTGGAAATAATACCTTTTTTACTCTGCAGCCTTGTGGCATGGAAAGAAACTTGTCTTCCCAGCATCTTGATTCTTCAGCTTCTTCTGGCCATGTAACCCAAATGTCCTTCATGGAAAATGTGACAACTTTAGCACGTCTTGTTCAAAGGAAAACAGTAAGACAGGAAGATGATTTTGCGGTTCCAGTATATAATAATAGCTCAAGAAGATTTGGTAGAACTAAGAGTGGGACTGTGAAGGAAAAATGCACCACATTGTTTAGAGACCAGGCCAAGGGTAGCAAAAAGTCTGGTGTCTTTGGTTTGGCTAACTCTTTAGATTTAAAGGCTACAGATGAAATGGATCTTGAAAAATCAGCATCGAGTTTTGAGAGAGTAAATGATTCTAATGCTTCCTTGAGACAAGAGTCTAGAAGTAGGTTAGACCCGCATGGTGATGAAACTAGAGTGATGGAAACTGATGATGGAGTTGAATCTCACTTTGATGGTGTTGACAATGTTGGTGAGTACTGCATAAGTGTAGGATACGTCTCTATGCAGCAGATAAATGAAAAGGCAAGTGATGATGTTTCTGATGATTCGATGGTGGATTCTATATCCAGCGTACTAGACGTCTCTCCTGATGAAGTTGTGGGAGTATTAGGTCAAAAACGTTTCTGGAGAGCAAGGAAAGCTATTGCCAAGTAAGTTCACTAGACTTTGGTGAAACTTGGTTATGTATTTTTTATGTATTTTATCAAGCGTTGTTTCTATCCATCTCTTCCTCTGCTGTTTTTGATGCTTAAATGATGCAAGGGTTTGCTGACATAGATATATGACTATAACTGGGTTTAGTATTTGAGAGAGAAGATTCTGGTTTATTTTTGATTGAGAAATGATGATTTTATAGTGAAGAGGGCCCTGATTCCTCCAAAAACTATCCTAATATATGGTACTAGTTGAAGAGTCCTGGCATTTAACCCATTGGATCTGTTAGCAGGGGGAAACGTTCTCTGTTGACGTACATTGTGCAAGGTTCCCGCCGAGACAGTTCATGGATTTAGACAGTGTCTTCTTTGCATCTGCTTGTCGGAACATGTCCCTGTCTCGGTTTGGTATTACTTTTATTCTGCTCTATGGAGTTTCTGTGGATTTTAGATTCTATTACTCAGGTTTTAAGGTTCTATGTATTTCTTATGGCTAAGCTCTGCCTTAATCTGTGTTTTTGGACCCATTGATTTGCTTCTTCATCATTGTTGGTTAGAGGCTTCTTGCTTCTTTTTTCGATTCTACTGTTCTATTACCTGTTCAACCGAAACTATATCTCTTTGTGGAACTTTTTATGGGTCATCTTCATGATCTGACCATGTTTCTCCTTACAGTCAACAAAGAATATTTGCGATTCAACTATTTGAGTTGCACAGACTGATCAAGGTAAACTCACTCAGACTAGGTTTCATGAATAATTGTTTTGTTCTGGGCTTAAACAAACGTTGTCAACTGCACTTTATTTTCATAATAACAATGAGAGTAATAATCAGGTTCAAAGACTTATTGCTTCATCATCGGATGTCTTGCTGGATGAGATCAGTTATCTGGGAAAAGTAGCTGCTAAAAGCTATCCAGTGAAGAAGCTTCTTCCCTCAGAATTTATAGTAAAGCCTCCTCTACCACACGCGACCAAACACAGAAGCAGCGACTCGGAGAAGACTGACCAACATAAAATGGAGTGCACAGCTGAGAACGTAGTCGGGAAGTTGTCAAACTAAGGTCAGCATCACGACATGCCGTTTGCGAGCAACCCACCAGCTGTAAGTGGATGTTACTATCCTCCTCAGCCTCCTCCTCATCAGCAATGGTTTATCCCTGTAATGTCTCCTTCCGAAGGGCTAATATACAAGCCTCACCCAGGTCCAGGACACACAGGGCCGGTCTGTGGAGGCTATTATGGTCATTTTATTCCTGCACCGATGATAATGGGCGGTGGTTCACCTCCCTTCCACCCGGGCGTTGGATTCCCGTCTCCTGGTAATGGCTGCTTCTCTCCTTATGGTATAATGCCCACCATGATGAACCCTTACGGTTCAGGCCAACAACAACAACAACAGCACAATGAGCAAATGAATCAGTTTGTGCATCCTAGAAACCTTCAGTACGCATCGGCTATGAACACCCAACAACAGAGCTCTGTGAATGAAGAGATCTCACAACAACAGCCAACAAAATCTGATCCTCGGGCAAGAAAGAGCAGGCAAAGGAGCATAGGAAGCGGTCCAAGTGGTCCAGAGGGAATCTCTGGTACGGACTCCTTTCTTCCATTGTCAGTGGTTGATGATGATGACAACACTGAGCCTGAGCAAATGATGACGACAACCACAAGAACAACTGTTACTCAGACAACAAGATGGAAGTGCAGTGACGAGAGTGATAAAGGTGGTTCCGCACAACGCCAAGATGGCTAGCGAGAATGCTGCAAGGATTTTCCGGTCGATACAAGAAGAACGTAAACACTACGACTCCTTTTCTAACCACCCTTAAGCTTGTCTGTTTCTTGTTCATTTTCGTAATTTGTGTTTGCGACACTATTTGTATATTTAAAAAGTAGAAAATTGTGATACTACAAAGATATGCTCTGTTAATTATATCAATTTTATAACTTATAATCAGATCATTTAAGAAAAAAATGATAACTGATTATACAAATATTGATAAAATAATATTAAAATTAATGTAAATCATAATAAATTTATATTTTTGCAAACACATCTAAAAGTATATTCGTATACAATGCTGATCAAATCTAGTATAACTAAAAATGTGGACATATTATGTTTTTCTTATTTAATAAAGGTTTTTTAAGAATTTTTTTTTCTTTATACTAAATTGTAGTCGACACTAAAATTAACACTAAATCAAAATTAAGGCACCACAAAATTGTCGAACCTTCTCCCTAAACATCAAAACGCTGTGTTTTGGTTCAGTTGTGTTTGTTCCGTCTTTTGATCGCACGCACTCTGATCTGGTGATTCTTCTTCGCCCCAAATATCTGATTTGGAGAAAATGTCGTGTACGCATGATCACAACTGCGAGGATCATGAGTGTTCCTCCGATTGGTCACTCTACAAGCACATCGATCTCTCTAAGGTCTCTCTCTCTCTCTCTCTTCGCTCTCCTCTGATTTAGGGTTTACAAAATCTATCTGAATGATTATCATGTATAACTTTGGTTTCAGGTGTCTGCTCTAAACGAGTCTGTCTCGGGAAGTGTTAAATCAGTCTTCAAAGCATGGGAACAGCGGTTACTTTCTTCTGGGGTATTTACTTATATCTTTTGCATCTTTTCTTCAAGAGCTTTGGTTTTATTGACAAAACATATGATTATCCTTAAAACATAGTGTAAGAAGGTCAGGTTAAAACCAAAACTTGGCTTGTAGGCTCAGGGCCTGCCCTGAGATTTTTGGGGGCTCCATAAAAAAAAATTTTATATAAAATTTGGGGTTTATGTCTGTAATTTTCTTCAAAAGTTTTGGGGTACTAGGTCAATGTTTCACTTGGCTATGTCTAGGACCGACCCTGTAGGCTAATAAGCAATCAAGCAAATCCCATATGTAATTAACTATATACATCACTGTGTTTTCAACCACAAGCAATAGGTAACTTATATGTTTCTGTCAGAACTTAGTCCTAACCAAAGCATAAATTCTCTAAAAAGATTAACGCTTAGGGAACGAGTCAACTTATCTATAAATCATCAACCAGTATTAGGCTTGGTGCTGATGGAGGATTCTTAGTTATCTATTTGGTTAATAGGGTCTATGTGCAGTTTATATAAAACTCTGTGCGTGAAGGAAATTGTGTGTTTGTCTTCCTTACAGGAGCATTTGGAGAGCAACGAAGGAGACCCTGAATTGCTTGTCTTCGTGCCGTAAGTCACACAACCTTCTACGTCTGGTGGGATACACTGTTTGTTCATTCAGTTACGGATATGACTTCAAGTTTCTACTAATATACTTGGTTTTGATTTAGATTATTCACTGGAAGAAACTTGGGAGAAGTAGATACTATGAAAATTATTTACTTTTGGGTGTTCAGCTCAATTTTGTCCATGTTGTCATATGAATGTTGTAGATTTACATCAGACGTCAAGATCAAGAGCATATCAATTGTGGGTGGTCCTGATGGAACAAGTCCTTCTAAGTTGAGAGTGTATGTCTATAGTGCTTCACAAAACATTTCATGTGTTCTGCTTACTTTTCCTTCGTTTGTAAATATAAAGTTGATTGTTGTCTCAAAATTGTAGGTTCGTCAATCGTGAAGGGATAGACTTCTCAGACGCTGAGAGCATGCAAGCAGTTCAGGTATGCCCTTGTGAGTATTTTGCTAACCAGAGTACCAAACCATGTGCACTAATGCAGAAACATTTGTGAGTTCTTTGAAGGAATGGGAGTTAGCTGAAAATTTGCAAGGAGTATTAGAATACCAGACCAGGTATGTCACTACACATTTCACCTGTGTCGTAATAGGCTCTGCAGAATTATGTAATGAATCTTACGAAGTTGAACATTATCCTTCAATGATTTTGTTTCAACTGGTTAAAAGTGTAGATGGTCTGATTACAGTGAAACCATGTAATGTGATTAGGTATTCGAAATTCCAGAGTGTTGGGAACATCACATTGCATTTCCCTGAGAGTTTTGGAGGTGACACAACCCAAATACATTACATCGGTTTTAAAGGTGAAGCAACCCAGGTAAGTGTGGAGACAGAAAATGCTGCTAGTGCTACTATTATATGGTATTGGTAGTTGTTTAAGTTTGGTACCTCTGGTCTTAACAGTTGAAAAGGGATGTTGTTGCAACGATTGTATATGAGATAAGACCGAATCCTTCAGATCACAAGTAAGCCTAAATGTCAACCACATTACTCTTTTCTTATTATTCTCATCTGCGTGAAGATCGATCAGTTGCAAACTTTGTCTCTTTTGTAGGACAAAGGCTGAGACTGGTGGAGGTTTCTCACAAGTTGAGTGAAGATATTGTCTGCTTCCAACTACACTCCTTAGCCTTTTCACATACTTATGTTTCCTCAAGATTTGGCCTATAATAACAAACATATATATGTATCGAATAAAATGGTAGAGACTTGTGAAGTGTGGAATCTTTTCTATACTTGAACCGACATGAGATACTTTCGAACTTCTATAACTGTGAACTCTATTTTATTTTATGCCTAATCACCTACGAAGGCTCTTAATTTTCGTAAGTTTTAAGATTTTCGGGACCAAAATTTTACATTAGGCCAGGGATAAGAGCGCTTATACATATAAATCATAAATTTTTTTTTTTTTTTTTGTAACACTCATAAAAATTCTTTTAATTATAAGAAATTGAACACTAACTAATATTATAATATTGTTCTTTTAAACAAATATTCATATATGTACATGACTTTAAATTTTCCAGATTATATTTGCTAATGAAACTCTAATTCCATTAACATTTTGTTTTGTTTTCTATTTTTTCTCCAAAGCATATATAAATTATGATATATTTATCAAAAGATTTTTTCTCCAAAGCATATATAAATTATGATATATTTATCAAAAGATGAAGAAAACTATAACGAAAAATAATCAAATGTTTCTTTTTAATAATTTTACAAATATTTATACTCAGACCACTAGTTTTTTTTTTTTTTGACAACTCAGATGACCTATTTATACGGTTAAAATGTACGTTTCGTAAAGCAGATACTGCAGGAGAAAATGTCTTGCTAGTTATTTGATAAAGACACACAAGCTACCTCGTTCGTATCTAGATACGAGGCATAGCTTGTGTAATCAACTGTAAGTAGACACCGGACCGAACGTAACATTAACCATTAACTCGAACAAATTTTAAACTAAAATGTCATGCACACACAAACATTAAGAAATCCTTAGAAAAACAGAAAAGAAAGAACAAGGAAGAATGTATTGTATAACAGCTGAAATTTATCCATAAAGTCATCAACTCTTTGGGGATGCCTTAGGCGGTCCAGCAGGTGGAGCAGTCTGCGAAGCCGGCGTACCACCACCACCACTAGGAGCGGTAGTTCCAGCAGATCCATCAGAAGAGTAACCGCTGGCAGCAGGAGGTTGGGTGTATCCTCCATAAGACCCATATCCCTGAGGTGCTTGACCATACCCATATGCTGGAGGCTGTCCATAACCCGATGCAGCTGGTTGTGCATACCCATAGCTCCCAGGAGCACCAGGAGACTGCTGGTTCTGAGCATAAGCCGGTGGTTTTCCAGCCGGTGGTGGTGCTCCATATCCAGAACTGTAAGCCGTTGGTGGCTGGCTACTGTAACCAGCTTGAGAAGTCCGAGCAGCTCCATACCCTGCTTGACCACTGCTACCTTGAGTAGGCTCTTGACCAGTTGTTCCATACCCAGCTTGTCCAGACTGAGCCGACGATTCCGGAGCGGCTTTAGATGTATCTTCCTCCTGGCCCGGGTTAGTGGTGCTGCCGTAACCACCCTGTTGCTGGTCATACCCAGCTTGGCTATATCCTGATTGCTGCGAGGCATTATAACCTCCATACCCATCTTGCGGGTATCCCTGACCAGCTTGGCCATAACCAGAAGCATGCTGGTAGTAACTGTACCCTGTGGGGTCTGTTGGTGGAGCTGAGCTTCCACCACTGTTTGGTGCCTGTGACTGTTGCTGACCGTAATAATCATAATCACCTTGTGCGCCCTGCTGGGATGGTGGCACAGAGGATTGATCCCAGGTAGAGTAGCCAGCTGAAGTTTGTTGAGGGTAACTCCCGTAAGGTGGCTGACCATACTGAGGTGGACCCGGATATGCTCCCGGTTGCATGTAACCGTATTGTTGTGCTGGCGGACCACTAGGTGGTGCCCAGCTTGATGGTGGGCGGGCTTGGTAACCCTGTTGTTGATAGCCTCCACCCATTGTTGAGTTTCTCATACGGTTCTGCATAAAACAAGCCACTGATATATCATAGATAACTTCAGGGAAACTTAAAAAGGCAACATACAGCATAAAAACACATGAACACAGATGCAGAGACAAATAAACATATAAATAGTAGATCAAGAGAGGCCTACACAGTTGTCATTTTACCAATATTTGTCCATACAGGATCAACCAAGATCATATCATACTCTAGAAGGGTATGGTGATGCCTACATACCGTACTGATTGGTGAATTTATTGGTTACTCCTGCGGAAGCCCATCCCTTTCCCTATCCGAGGTAAAATAGGTGCAAGAGAAACCACAAATACTATAGAAGCTTTTGCAGATAAAAGGAACGTATATATGAATGAAACCTATTTTCTTGAAGCCAAAGTTTGCATAGCGAGATAAACTAACACAGACTAAAGAATTTTGTTTCAACAATATAAATACTCATCAAAACATATCAGCGGAGTCTATGGGATGGGTATGATCTCTCTGTAGTACATTATGGCTGGATGGTTCTACTAAAAACAAATCCAAGAAGAGTTGAGGCAAACATAATACAAACAATTCTAGGTTAGGAAATATTTGACACAAGAAAATGGCTAATAGGTCTTCACAGGTGAGTCTCCCACCTTTGGTGATAGCCTGATGACTGTAACAAGAAGTTACAGCTAAACGGAAGTGATTGTTTGTAAAAGAAAGTTTGCGCACAGTGTACAAAAAGAATATAACATATATTATACAAACCTAAACCCAAAAAAATCATCAGATTTTATAAATACTATCACAACAGGTCAGACTGAAATTGTCCAGCAACCTCACAAAGGCTACCGACACAAGTGTCGGATAAGCTAGCTTCGGTGTGACAAGAAGCGATGAAACACAAATGTCTGCATAAACTCCATAACATAGACAACATAATTCTCTACTACGAAAAATATCATTTGAAAAGTGAATACGCAGAGAATATATATCTCTCGCTAACAATGGAAGTTAGAAAGAACCATGCTAAGCACACTGTACATTTGGATACTTAAAATATATTGAAAAAGTAGATGCAAGAAAAGGCCGATAAAACTGCCAACAGAAAGATAGTAACAGTGGCAAGAAATTAGTGAAGAAAGGTACTGGATAACATTGAACAGGGGAAGAAGCAACATATAATCGCTTACAACTTCATTTACATGATGAAAGTAAGGATTATCAAGATGAATTATCATTTTGCAACTCAAGAAAATCACAAGATTGTGAACCTTCCCCTGCAAATACGCGAAGCAAGGAACTCTGGACCCCATAGTAGATGCAGTGAGCATGGAATGAAAGCATAAAAAGAATATAGCTCACCATGAGCACAATGATGCAATCAGAACACAATAAATGATGTTCTATGTTAGATAATCCTAAAACTTATGACAAATAAATGATGCAATCAGAACACAATAACAATTCCAAGTAGAAAAAATAGACACTGACGAAACCAGCCACAATCCATAGCAAACACAACAAACAAACATACCTCGCCACTGATGATTTCATTAACTAATTGTTTAGCATGTTCAATCTGATCGCTGGTCCCATCAATCTGCACAGTTCTTTCTGGAGTGGGGTCTCCAGGGGGCAAATGCAACGGAATAACCTGCAAACAATTAAAACAGCTTTAATTAACATTTCACCTGCAGAAAACAAACCGATTATATGTGGTAGTTTCAAAAACCTGAATTCGAGCTCCAGTATTAGCTTGCATAGACTTGATTGTTTCACCTCCTTTACCAATCACCAAACCAACCTAGAGCAGTTTGTTGATTACATACAAAGACACAACTTACATATAATAGCTCAATCTGCAGAGCACTAACTACCTTGTTATTAGGAATCTTCATAACAAACTGATCAGCTCCTGGCTGTCCACCCATCCTACGAGAGCCTCCACCTGAACCACCAGCTGCACCACCTGTCTCAGCCTGAAAACCAAAATCATAATTACATTAGCAAATCACTTTTTACACACAACACACAAAGAGTAGTAGGAGTACATCTTGAAGCACTTCATTGATCAACTCCTCTGCTCTAGAGATCTGATCCTGTGTGCCAGTAAGGTCAACAGTCCTGGTAGCAGCGTTAGGGTCAGCATCCATATCTCTGGTAACCTGAATCTTGGCTCCAGACTGAAGCTGAAGAGACTTAATCGTCTCTCCACCTTTACCAATAATAACACCAACTCTCATATTCGGAATATCAATCTTCTTCGTAGTCGCCGTAAAGCTACCGTACGAGACAGGTATCGAAGATGCAGGAGCTGCGTTTGACATCTGCCTACCCTCTAAAAAACCAAAGATCAAATCACAAAATCAATAAGCTTAAGCTTCTCAACACAAACAAGAGACTCGGTGATTGCGTAACATACCAGAAGGGTAAGAGCTGAAGCCTTTGTCGCCGTAATCATAAGAGGAAACGTTACCGACGCGAGGACGTTTTGCGTCAGCGCTGCTGAGGAGACGAGCGGCGATCTCTTGCGCCTTCTGTTTAGCGATCTGGATCTCGTCCATGGGAGGAGGGACGCTGCTGTAGGAAGACGGCGGAGGAGGATCGGAGGAGGGATCTGGAGAAGCGGATGGGATCGGACCGGAGGAGAAGCCGGTGGGTCGTCGAGGAGGAGCGGTTTGCTCTTCGTATTTGCGCTTGTTGGAGTATTGAGGTTCGTCGGCCATGTTTGTTTGTTAGATTCTCGATAGAAACCCTAAGAGGGGCGGAGATAAGGAGAGAAGAAAAGGAGTGAGGTATCAAAAATACACACGCGATTATATGTATAGTGTTTGAGGACAAACCTTGGCATATTACACATTCAGATATTTTAACGCTTTCAAAAGAATATAGATTTTAGGGGCACTGTATGGGCTTTAGAGGTTTTGTGGTTATGCAGGAAAGCCAAAAATTTGTCAATTATTTTGTTTTTTTGTCATCACCTATATTTAAATATCAAGTGTCGGATTTGAATCGTTTCGAAGAGCCGTTCGTTCCGGCCGAGTTTGATCTACATGGGTAAAAAGGACACAATTAATTATCTCCTCTTTTGCAAGGAAGTCTGCATGCAAATTTTTAGTTGTGGAGATGTGGGAGATGATGAAGCTCGAAAAGTAGTCTTGAAAGAGGAGTAAGCTTAACTCAGAAAAAACGTCGGCCAGTCAATTGAGTTAGCTATCATATATACCAAATCATAGCAATCAGTTTGTACATGAACTATGGTCACTAACAACACATATAAGCAAGACATCGCCCAAATAAGACTTTCCTTCTATGCATGAAGTGCCAATATACTTTATCGACATCCTTGAGTCCAAAATATTGTACCCCCATATGATTCCTATAGGTCCATCCGAATCCACTTACCAAACTATGATTAATTCATGAGACACCAATTTGACAGGTTGAGGTCTGGATGTCTACGGATGAGGTCGAATTGGTCTATGTGATCGAAGGTAAAACATATTTCCCTTCGTCCTCTCTAAGGTTGGCTACTCTCCAACAATTTGCTTTTATGTTAGCTAATTGGAGGGTGTCCATAGGTAAAAAAACGTCTTTTCCATTAAAAACTTTATTATTCATTGCTTTTCAAATGCACCATAAAATCCATGAATGTTTCAATAGGTGGTTCTAAATAGGCCACATCTTTTTCTCCAAAACAGGAAGTCTATGTTTTGTTAAATAGAGATACTCAGAAAGAAATCCGGCGGGACATATAGTTCGATAAGGCCCACACTTGCAAAGCAGGGGGCATTCATAAAGAAGATGATTGATGGTCTCTTCTGAGTTACCGCATCTAAGACAATTCCTATCGGTACCTCAAATGTCCAAAGGCTAGTCTCTCTGTAGTTGTGATATATCTTGTCAATGCTTGCCATAGTGTTGCATCTTCTTTGGGGTTCTAATACTCCACACATGGCCCTGTAAGCCAATGATACTTGGTTGGGTAATCTGATATTTGCCAATACTAAGTTTATTTTTCCTTAGAAAATTGTATCAAGATTTAACTATGTAAACTCCAGATTTCGTATGATTCCATGTATAACTATCCATGGACCACATATAACTAGGTCTCAACTTGAGGATAAAAGGGATATCCTCTGGATGGAAATAGTCTTGTAAGAGAAAAATATTCCAATCTTTGTATCGTGCCAAATAAAGGAGTGAACAAGGAGTTTAGGATGTTTGTAGGTCATACGATCGGAGGTCTCGGGGGCGAGCAACATTTTTGGGGATCCACGGTTTGGTCCATACCTTGGTATTAAGATCAGCTCCAATAGTTTTCCATAAACTGGATTTTAGGAGTGGTCGTATTGCCATCATACTTTTCCAACCATAAGAGGATAAGTAGACCCTTTTTATTCCAAAGGGCTAAATCGATTATATCTTCCTCTGAAAATTTGAGTCAGGAAAGAGTTCGGGAACTGTATCAATCTCCATAATTGTTTTGCTAATAAAGTTACATTAAAATCATGCAAGTCAAGAAAATCAAATCCACTATGATCATGTGGGACACAAATCTTGTCCCATGCAATTCAATAAAGACCCCAGTTATTTGGTTCGAACTCCACCAAAAGTTGGAAATCACACTTTTCAGTTTATCCAAACTCCTTGAGATAATAGGTAACACGACATTGAATATATCAATACAGCTTAAGCCACAACTTTGATTTGGTTTTCTTTTCCACCTTTTGAAAGAAGTCTCACCGACCACAAATAGGGGATGTAGTTAAAATACCGAAACGGATAGTTCGATAAGACCCAAAACTAATAATAAAATCAAATGTTATTTTAAGAAAATATCTTTTGGTGTAAATACGAGAAGAAAATTCATTTTCATCAAACATACAAAACCAACAAGTTATATATATATATATATATATATATTCAGTGTTATATTTAATTAGTTTAAATCTTTTGTCTTTACATAAATGCTGTTATCTTCTTTTCAAAAGGTAATGTATTTATATGTCAAGCAATATTAGTACAACTTTTATTCACATTATGTTATATGAATATAATGTATTTTTGTTAAATATTTGTTGGAAAAAAATCACACGGAACAATGGCAAGACTCATACCTTCCTTGACATTTTTGTATCGGAAAAGATGAAGAGAATTGGAAAGAGACTCTCGTAACAAAAGAAAAAAAAATGGATTAATCAATAATTTTGAGCATGAAACGGGATACAAATTAGTATGAAAAAACTTTAAAAATCAATATGATAGTTTGAAAACGTGGTATACTGCATACAGAAGGTTAAGCAAAAAAAACTGGAGTATATGTTAATTAGGTTACCAAAGAAATCGAGATGGATTCTGAATGGTGGGACCATTGGTGCAATGTAAGTTGCATTCAATAATAACTGGTAGACTATTTTTGTTATAACAACTTATCATTATTAATAGTGAACAATTATAGGAAATTCCTAGGGCTAGTCATATAAGAAGCAAGCCACTTCAAGATCTAGATTTGTTGGAAAAAATATTTTCAGTTGCATATATTGGAACTGAAGATGGATTAGCAGTTGGAAATGGCTTTGATGGATATGTGTAAGCACAAGATGATGTGAATGACACCCAAACTGAAGGAGATGACCAAGAATCAATATTATCTGAAACTCCACAAATAAAGTGCAATCAAGACGCAAATTTAAAGGTTCAGAGAGTAGTGAAAAATCTGAAATTTCAATGGAATATGATAGATGATTAGAAACTATTAGAATCGGAGGAGAAGTCAAGGGTTTCGATAGAGAGAGAGTAGTACGTCGTATACACCAACTTTCTAATCTTGAATACAACTCTCCTTTCTATTGGGATGTATAGTAAGCCTAATTGAAACTAACTTCTCTTTCTTTTCTCACGTTTCTTTGATGTTTCTTAAAGCATGTATTTAAGTCTTTAGAGGATAATTTTATTTTCTAAAGTCAGCCACAAAAGCAACAGCAAAACATTTTCTTAAGTTATTATTTTAAAAGTTTAAACAGTAACAGCCCTAAACAATTACATCTTGTTCGTCCACGCACTAATCAAACACTCTGACAACTTAAGCCAGTGAGTTACTTTTCAAGTTTAAGTTTTCTCTTCTTAAGGAATCTTAGGTCTTGGGCAAGGGTTTGCTGGAGTATAGAACCATTGTGCAACACATGGACCTTTGATTAATTTTCTTTCCATAAATATATTTCTACTACAACCTCAAACATCCATTTCAAACTTGTAAACCCTCGATGTTCAAAAGCTCGTTGAGGATAGAGGGAAGGATATTGCTTCATTCCAGCTGGATAGACCGCTCGTGAACACTCCCACTCTCACTGTTATGTAGCTTTGTTATGGTCTAACAATGAATGTGCTAATATTGTAGACATGGACGATTGTGATTGTATGCACTCAAAGTCTCATAGAATCACACAGCTAATACAAACAAACGAATGAGAAATTGAAATAACGAGTATCCTTTGTTCCATATATGCAGGACACCATAATCGCTTATTAGTCAGATTTGATATTAGGAAACTCAGAAATGAGATTATAAAATTTTATACGCAATGCTCATCTATCAGCAGCATCTCTAGACCAATTCGGATGGCTGGACTCGCTGGGCTCCGAGATTCCTAGAAGTGGATAACCCTGAATATTAGCTAGGCCTCTCCCAGCCCGGGACGACATCTTTGAAGAATAATTCATCAGGGGCCGTCATGGTCTTCGAGGTTTGTTAGACATGAGTGAGTGTTTTTTTTGGGTTTAGATGTATGTGGAATGGAAGAGGAGAAAGAGACATGAATATTATATGGCTGAGGTTTTGGGAGTACAAGAGGTCAATTGCCATTAAAGAATTACATCAATAAAGAGCTTTCATGATTCAAGGTGGTGGAGATTGGGTTTTATGGCAGGATTTTCATAACATGGGTAAGAGTTTGCTGTTGAAGATGACATTAATTACCTTGTTGTAAGGAAGATGATTTGCTCTAATGGGCAACGATCATGGCTTGCGTGAAAGTAAAATATAACCATAATATGGACTTAATGTATAGACAGCCAGAATGTTGTTATATCCGGTTAACAATTGAAAATTTGACATGAAGATGTAGATGTACACCTTTTAGAACTCAATAAAGTAATGTTTTTTTTTTAAGTAATTCAGAACAAGGATAAGAGTTTGTTGTTGAAGATAATGAACAAACATCGACTTGTTGTGAAGAGGATGATTTTCTCTAATGGACCATGATTAGGGTTTGTATGAAAGTAAAATTTAACCAAAACATGAGCCTAATTAATCTATTGACATAAATCTGGGCAGCGAGCTGGAACGTACAAGGAAAGAGAAGCGAGATGGTAAGAGTGACCCATCTCTCCACACCAATTGGACCCAGAAATCTTATAATGTTTGATTAAAGATTTGAGAATTTGACATAGAGATGTAGGTTAGTTGACATATCAGTTTGATTAGTTGGGAATATTCTGGCTAATGTGGCATCTTTTAGAAGTTAATAAATTATTCTTTTTTATATAGTAGTATTTATATTTTTGATTTTAGTAGATTAGAGAGAAGTCATCTATAACAGTGTACTAAAAACTATTTTATAAATCATTGGTACAAAGTACAAACATATGATTTTGGTATCCCAAAATGTATGAAAATGTGACACTTTACTATTAGAAAGATTATGTACTATTTTGAAGTTTAATTTGATTTAAATTATTGTAAGTATATATTATATTTTTTGTTTGGGTTTAAGATTTAATGATTAGGATTTAGGATTTAGTATTTATTGGGTGGGGGTTAGGATTGGGGGTAAGGTTTATGATTATTATTTATAAAGTTTCTATATTATTTATCTATTAATTCATTATTAGTTCTATACTATTTATATATGATGCTCATTTTTATTACTTTATGTATATAAATGGAATAGAACATCTATTATGTAATTATTTATAGAGAAACTATACTATTTATGCTACATGAAAAATAAAGTCTTCGCTTATTTTCTACCATTGTTCCTCCGCCAATATACTTTCTTCGAATTTCTGTTTAAGAAATGAAACTGTGTATGTGATAATTAATTAAGTACCATCATGTTATGTATATGATTTAACTTTTAACAATTCAACTTTTATCTTGTCCATATGTATTAAATTGTTGACGACATCAGTCTCTCTTTCTCTGTGACCGGCAACTTGAAAAAAAGAGGATAATACCGGATAAAACTTGATAAAATTGTTATAAAATTAATTATGTCAAAATCAATGATATATTTTTAATTTCTAATAAGAATTAAGTTATTTAGCAAATTCACCCAATATTAAACATAAACAAAAAGAAAAGGTATCCTTTATGAAATTTGGGCCTTATTACATCAATCCACTTTACTTTTATGATTTTAAAGTCGACTGGATGAAGACTTTATTCAATAATTGAAAATAGCATTTCAAGATATAAAAGTAAAGAAGAGCCAGAAGACAACTGAAACCGTACAAGAGGACACCTCTTGACACATTTAGCTTCTGAAGATTCTATACTTATTCATTCATATCTTCGGAGGATGAAGATGAAGCTCCAGGAATTGCAGATTCCATCTCTACTTCATCTTGTTTTGGGTGGAATAAGCACTCTATAAGATTATCCAAAAGCGAGTCGTTTCTGTTTAGAGAAAATACCAATGACATAAATGTAAATATAAATATAATGTATAAAAAGCTATAGTAAATTACAAGTAAAAATTATTAGATAAAATAAATTGAAGTGAAAACCTAAGTTTTTCGAGAGGTTTTGAACCATAATCTGCATAACAGACTGGACAACAGTTCCAGTCATGTTCTATCATCTTGTCAGATATGCATTTCCGGCAATCTGTTTACAAAGACCAAATAAGTGTTTTTACTAGAAAATAATATATACAGTTTTAATCATCATATCTAATATAACATATGAAAACAAAAATTGACGGCAAAATATATGCATCTACTACTTTTAATCTAAATGTTTGTGCTATAGTGTATACTAGGTGATTACCCGCGCGCATGCGCGGGGTGAAATTTATATATTAATAATCATTGAATATTAACTTCGATCGTTCAACCATGTCATAACTCTTCAAACGTATAATCATGGACCGTCAATATAAGGTTGATTATAGTGTCATATTTGTTGATATTTTTTAAACCTATTAAATTTACATCGAACTTCAATGATATTATCTCAATGTTATAATTCACTATCTCACTTCGATACAAAGAATCGTATTTTTGAAATGATATAATTAAATAACATTTGAGATCCGTACTTGCGGAATATATATTAATTATGTATACAAAATATTTATAAATATTATTATTTATTTGTGTTAATTTACATATTATACAATTTTAAAATATATTGAATAATTGAAGAGCGAGTAACTATTACATATATAATTAAATTCGAATAAGAATAATAAAAATAATCTCTTTTTTTATTTACAATACTTTTTGTTGATAAAAATTAAAACAAATCATTTATTTATTGTATATAGTACATAAGTAAAATTAAATGATATTGACATAGATATATAATATATTTTAATATGAATATTTATTTATTGAAACTTGTTACTCATATGATTGTATTAACATTTTTATATTTGCTGTAACAAAAATATTATTCTTACTAATATGAATATTTATTAACTGAGGCTTCCAACTCAATGTAAATTTTGAAATTAATATTTTATGTATTTTATATATGATATATATATAAATATATATTTCAATATCATTTAAGGACAAACATTGAAAGTGTTGATTTGGAGACGAAAAGGAAATTAGGGTTTTGGTTGATCTATATTTGATATATATTTTATTTGATATATATTTTAATTTTAAAAAATTAAATTATATATATAATATGAATATATATTAAATGATACTTCATATTTATATAGCATGTATGATTTTTTGATCATTTGTATTTTTTTTAACAAAAAAGGTAAAACCATTGTTCACAAATTTTCATTGTAAAACTTTTAATAGTTTTATTAATTTATAATCATTTTTAAAAATTCAAAATATAACATATAAGAAAAAAAAATCTAGATTTTTATATTATATAATTAATGTGATTGTTTTATTTTTTAATAATATAAATTAAAAAATGATGGAGGATACAAAAACTATTATCAAATATTTATTATTAAAATAATTAATTTCATATATATGTTAATTATATTAGATAATTTCGTAGCTTTTATTTAAGAAAATAATGAAGAATATTTTTTATGCATTACTAATCAATTTGATAGTTTTAATAAAAATATAATTTATATTTAGATATACACATTTACTTTTTAAGAAATCTGAGAATCATTCTTAAAATAAGTGTTTAGGTGACAACAGTTCCAGTCATGTTCTATCATCTTGTCAGATATGCATTTCCGGCAATCTGTTTACAAAGACCAAATAAGTGTTTTTACTAGAAAATAATATATACAGTTTTAATCATCATATCTAATATAACATATGAAAACAAAAATTGACGGCAAAATATATGCATCTACTACTTTTAATCTAAATGTTTGTGCTATAGTGTATATCGTACAGAATAATGTATGAGCCACGGGAATATAACTAGTATGCTTTGAAAGATGAATAAGATATAGATAAAAGATATATAGCTTATAATGATAAATAACAACTAATCTATATTATAATGAGGCACTTGAGTCTCTCCCATGCTGCCACCTCAGCATATTTTCTGAGAAAAAAAGTTGGGCCGTAAAGTTTGTGTATGCGGAGCCCAGTAAATCAGGTGTAACCTTTGCTGGTGTAACTGTTGGGCCTTATAGTTTCTGTGTTCGGAGCCCATTATGACTGCTGTAAACCTAGGCGCTCCATCACCACACCTGTTTCGCCCCTTTTGCTTCCAGAAACGCTTTTTTCATCTTCGTCGCTTAAGGTTGTGGTGGTTGCTGTTCCGGCGAAAGGCTTCAATGAATCGATCCCCTCGACTTTATTGTCATTTAATGACGACGAGCCGTCTCCTTCTTTAGAAACGCTTTCTCCATCTTCATCTCTTTCTCCATCCTCCTATATATTTAGGTCGTGTATGGTAAGTTTTTCCTCATCGCTTCTCTTCAAACTTTGAAACAATTAAATCGAAAATGACTTCCGTTGGTGATACACTAGCTAACGCCGCCGTCGCCTACTCGACTTTCAACTCTCTCCGCCTAGGCAGAACTTCTCAGGCCGTCGTTGGACGCCTCATCCGCTTCTGGGACTCTAAGAACGTTAACAAGAATGGTGAGTTCATGGGAATCACGATTCTTCTCCTTGATGAAACGGTACGTGTTTTTTTTTTTGGGTTTTATGATCTGTAGCACATGTTTCTCTACCAGTTTTAACATGTTTTGTTTCACCTTGCAGGATTCGGTGATTAACGCTTTTGTTCCTGCTAATCGGGCCAGCCAGTTCCGTCCTTTTTTGAAGGGCGGTTCTATTGTGAGATTGGACCGTTTTGAAGTCGTACGGTGTCCCCATATGTACAAGATCACGGAGCATGAGTACGTGATCCGTTTCACCCCGTCAACGCGTATATTTGAGGTTCAGGTGGACGCTCCCGCGGTCAAGTATGACAAATTCATGGTCAGGCGGTATGATCACCTGCAGGTGCTTGCAAATACGAACCTTGAGCTGCCAGGTGTGTATAATTTCTCTTACACAAACTAGATGAGTCGTTGGTATGTCTGGTTAACTTTATACTTGAACTTGCAGATGTTGTGGGTGAGATACGCTCTGTACAAGGTTCTGACCTGAATAAAGATACCGCAACCAGTAGAGTTGTGGTCCGTCTCTTGATTGAACGGTACGTGGCTTTACAACTTTGTGAATTATTCTTACAATCTGAATTTGTCTAGGTCTTTGGATGATGTTTATATAATGTTTTGTATATGATGTTCAAACGTGAAACTGGTCTTTAAAAACTGGTCCATCTGTTGTTAGTTTGTTGTTACAATTTCGTTTTATTTGATGTTCATTGTTTATACTAATTGTTTTTACCCCAGGGATGTGACTGTGTATCTGTCTTTGTGGGATGAGGCTGCGTCAACCTTTAGGGGCCTTTTGAAAACAGGAAATAAGACTCAAAGTGTGATGTTGGTGACAACAGTCAATCCTAAACTATTTGGAGGTGAGGAGTATAGGGTTCTGATGGTATGATGGTGGTCTGAAATTGATGTTCCCAAGTTTTACTTATATGCATTTTAACTTGTGATTTTTCTCGAATTTCAGGTAACCTATATTTAAACTCTACACAAGGATCTCGGTTTTTCTTTGACACTAACATCCCTGAAATAGCAGAGTTTATCGACAGGTATGAATATCATAGTTGATTAAGAAAACTACTTATCAGTACTTGATTGTAATCACAATAAAATATGCAGTATTGGCGGTACAACATCTGAAAATTTTGCATGTGTTGACACCCTCCAAGGGCTGCAAAAGAAGGAACTTGTCTCCATAGGAGATCTGAATACCTTCATATCAAACTCCAATGAACAGGTTATTGTATTATTTTCAATACGTTTGTCTAAATAAGGTGCTTTGAAATGATCCAGTGACTATAATTTTTATCTCATCAGACCCAAGAAGCTGACTTTCTATGCAAGGCCAAAGTTGTTGGAGTCATCCACGAAAATGGGTGGTCTTTTTTGTCATGCACTAATTGCCACAAGAAATTGGAGAAACATGGCAGTACCCTGAACTGCACCAGATGTGTCACTTCTGATGTCACTGGTGTTGTGAGGTTAGTTTCTCAGCCATTTATCAATGTTTTAAAAGGAGAGAAAACTCAATACTGATAGACGTTAACGTCACTCTCATTAGATTCCGTGTTGAACTTGCTGTTGATGATGGGAAAGATAGCGCAACATTTGTTGTGTTCGATAGAGAGATGGCTAGACTCATCAAAGAAGAAGCTGCTGTTCTTGCTCTGGAAGAGGTACTTTACTTTCTTCAAGGCACAATATAATTGTCAGAAAATTTATGTGTGGTGTTATTGCAGGTTTCAAACGGTGGAGATGAGAATCTCCCACGCTGTCTTGAAGAGCTAACAGGGAAGGAATTTATGTTCCAGATCCGAGTTACACCTTTCAACTTTACACCTAACCACCGTACCTTCACAGTCTCCACCATCACTGAAGATTCCAGCATAGGGAACAATGTTAAGGTGTGTGAAATTACCTACCTATCTGGTAACCGTTGCATCTTATTACATTTACGTTTATGTATCTCAGGGATAGGGTGAGCACATTCCTTCAGACAGTAGAGCTCACAGAGCATTGGAGCCTTCATCCTCGGGAAAGTCTGTTTTGGAAGACAAGATTGGTGAGGAAGGGGGTGCAGCGGCTGCTCATGAGGCTGGAAACGCACAGAAGAAACGCAAGCGTGTCAGTGGCTAATTTGGAGTATTGGTTACTATCTGCCCGTCGAGAGTTTTATCTTTGTTTTTTTCAAACTTACACAACCATTTGCTTCTCATTTCCAGCTTTTCCTTTTTCTCTTTAACTTTTTTTCCTATTCGGATGTTGAGTTTTACATTTTTAATAATAATAAATCTTTGACGGGATTTGCTTTATTGAAGAGACCAAATTGTCGTATGATGATAAGTTATGTTCCATGTACGCAACTTTAGTAACTAATTAGATATTATAAAACAGGGGAAAATCCTAACAAATTTCATGCAGGAAGAATGCCTAAGTTTCATTGAAACTTGCTGGGGAAATATGAAGATATCCATGGCAGATATATGCACCAGTAACAAGAAGGCCTATCTGAGATATCTCGACACCATGAAGCCTGGTGAGAACTGTCGCATCCCTAAAACGGAAAGCTCTTGTATGACATGTATCAACTATGATATCATGTGCAAGTTTGTGTACTTCATAATGAAGATGAACCCAACTCGAACATAGTGAGTTTGGAGCAGCAGGAGTTTGGACATCACTGATAATTTAGTGATAATTTAGTACTCGGTACGTTGTATGAGAAGAGGCTATTGTTTACAGTGCAGAGTTTCAGGAAGCCTTATAGTGTGTATGTTACTCTAAGCTGCATTGCACCATCTTCTCCAAAAGTATGAGAGTTCTCATATTGGATATCTTATACTATGAATGGACAAACTATACATTACAAATCAATAGAGTTGAGGAAGATCCAGAGAGTGAGCTTTCATACACCGCAAGAGAATTATATGTTGATTTTTAACAGTTTAGTGCATGGTGAATCGTTGACTATATAAACTGAACCAAGACCAGGGAAAATATATTCTATTCCTTATCTTAAAAAACCTTCAACTCTATGATAACCAACGTTATGCGTTACAAAAACTTAATAGAGTTAATTATACACCATTAAATTAGTGTGTCAATGATATCATTAAACATCCAAAGCAGTTTTGGCCATTACCATAGTAAAGCAGAGAGTCATCCAAAGCAGTTTTGGCCAGTGATTTAGTTAGAAAAAAACCAACCCTATAAAAAATCAGAGGACCAAAGTAATGCAATAAACAAAGACCATAACACATGTCGAGTTCCGAAAATAAAAACAAACCTTTTTTGAAAAACACAAAAAAAAAAAAAAACAAATCAAAGAACAAAATGCATAATGCTCCTTAACGTGGTCTATACGGAAAAACAAATAATTATACTCTACGTAATATTACCGATTAACATAAGTGTTAACACAATTACCCGAAACTGCTCTTAATCATGTTTTAATAATCCTTTATAAGATATTAACATTGTTATAACGTAAAAGAAATGTTGTGGTAAGTTAAACGTTCTCTTCACCATTACAATCATAAGTTGCATAACTAATTCTTCAAGATACACTGAAATAGCACTTCTCATACACAACTGCGTAGCTGAGTCAGTTGTAGTTTCCGACGACAACACAAAACAAGTCTACCATGCGCAAAAGAAAAGCAGAAGATGAAACAGCAGCACAAAGGTCTAAACGTCCCAAGGGAGGTAGAAGCCTCGGATCAGACATAGCATCGATGATTACTGGCTCCTCTTCTGACGTGCCAAACCGTAAAGGTCTGCTCTAACTCTGAATCAACGTATAATAGTAAACAAGAATACTATTAAGTAATAAAAAACCTGCAGATGCTCAAAAACAAGCAAGAGATATGCGGAGAGCCATACTTTTATCAAAGAAGCCAATCAGAACACAACCAAGTAAGTAACAAGTTAGCACATAATAGCAATGAGCTCCTATTTATATTACTAACCTCCACATATGATGGTTCCGTAGGATCCAGGGCCATTTCTGCAGTGAAGAAACCAAGACCTTTAAAACAGTCATCTAATAAGATCCTTGAGTGCCCATTCTGTCATGCGCTTGTTTGGGAAAGAGAAAAGAAAGGAACAAGAGGTCCTAACAGGTTACCACTATTTACTATTTGCTGTCAACAAGGGCGTGTGAAACTCCCACCCGAACCAGAAGCTCCTCCTGTTTTGAAAAAACTGCTATTAAGCTCCACCCCTTTCCAACATGATATCAGGACATATAACTCCATCCTTGCATTTACATCTATGGGAGCTCAGATTGATCATTCTGTTATGCACAAAACGGGGCCTTTCACATTCCGAATCCATGGTCAAAATGCACACAGGATAGGATCTTTGGTACCTGGAGCAGGACAACCTCCAAAATTCAACCAGCTGTACATTGTAGACACCGCTAATGAGATTCAAAATAGAATTAAAACTGTCAAGCGAACAAGCAAAGCAGGTGAGCTGGATCCAAATATTGTGAAAGAGCTGATAGAGACAATGGACACTCACAACTGTCTTACTAAGATCTTCAGAAAAGCGAGGGACATTCATGAAACTGATAGCTGCCAAGAGTTCAGTATAAGATTGGTTGGACAGTCAAAACGCAATCGTCAATATGATATGCCTCAATCAGCTGAGATAGCAGGACTCATCGTTGGTGACTTCACAGAGGATATGGGCGAGAGAGATGTAGTGGTTCAACATAAAGCATCTGGACTGCAGCATATTAGTGATATGCATCCACTATTTATGACCTTGCAGTATCCAATCCTGTTTCCCTACGGACAGATAGGCTTCAGTGAAAACATACCTGTCACCAATACTGATGGAATATCCAGGAAAAGGGAATACATTACAAAGAGAGAATTCTTCTCTTACCAGATACAAAGTCGCTTAGCAGAAGGAATGGTTATTGTCAGATCCAAAAGGTTGTTCCACCAGTATCTCGTCGATGCTTATACATCAATAGAGGAAGAAAGATTGCGTTGGTTTAGATTAAACCAGAAGAAAATCAGAGCCGACCTATACAACAATGTACAAGATGCAGTCATGAAAGGTGACACAGATGCAAAATCTATAGGAAAAAGAGTCATATTACCTTCGAGTTACACTGGGAGCCCTCGGTATATGTCAGAAAAGTATCATGATGCAATGGCAATATGTCGCTGGCATGGGAATCCAGACTTATTCATCACAATTACAACCAATCCTAAATGGGAGGAGATATCTGATCACCTTAGAATGTATGGTACTGATGAACCAAATGATCGACCTGATCTTGAAGCTAGAGTGTTTAAGATGAAGCTTGATGAGCTGATTTCAGATTTCAACAAAGGCATATTCTTCGCCCCTGCCAAAGCAGGTTTGCTGAAAATAATTGTTCAACATATTTCACTTCAATTCTCTGAATAAAACTAACCATTCAGATTCATTATTTACTAAATTACAGTTGTCTACACTATCGAGTTCCAGAAGAGAGGCTTACCACACGCGCACATACTTCTATGGCTTGAAGGAGACTTCAGGAATCCCACAGCTTCTGAGATAGATAAAATCATTTCAGCAGAACTCCCTAACAAGGAAAGAGATCCAGAAGCTTATAGTTTAGTGGAACAACACATGATACATGGGCCCTGTGGAAAAGACAGAAAAACATCTCCATGCATGGAGAATGGTTCCTGCACAAAGAAATATCCCCGCAGTTATGTTACACACACCCAAGTAAATGAATCAGGCTACATTATATATAGAAGGCGGCATACTGAAGATTTTGTCAACAAGGGAAATGTGAACTTGGTAATCAATTCGTTGTTCCTCACAATCTCCTGATCCTGAAAAATACAAGGCACATGTCAATGTTGAATGGTGCAACAAGACAACCGCAATCAAATATCTGTTCAAGTACATAACTAAAGGGGTTGATAGAGCGACCTTCAAGATCCAGAAGACAACATATCAGTGTAATGAGTCAGAGAGAAGTAACAAACAAAAGCCAAGGGATGAAATAAGTGACTATGTCGATGGGAGGTATCTTTCAGCTTGTGAATCAACATGGAGAATATTCATGTTTGATATTCACCATAACGTCCCAGCTGTTCAGAAGTTACCAGTTCATCTTCCTGGGCAACATTTCGCTGTTTTTGAAGAGGGTGAGGACCTTGGGAATGTGGAAGACAGGTACCTACATGGTAGGACAATGTTAACAGAATGGTTTGAAATGAACAGGCTTTATGAAGAAGTCAGGAAACTTAAATACATTCAGATGCCGTCTATGTTTGTCTGGGACACCTCTAGCAAGTATTATACTAAGCGAAAACAGAGAGGAAGCATTGGAAGACTTGTAAATATAAACCCAGCAGCTGGAGACAAGTATTACCTTGGAATTCTGGTCAGTGTAGTCAGAGGCCCTACATGCTATGATGATTTGTATACAGTAGGTGATACTAAATATGAAACCTTCCAAGAAGCATGTTATGCAAGAGGCTTGCTGGGAACAGATAAAGATTGGCACGACTCAATGTCAGACGCATCTCAGTTCTCATCACCAAGATGTCTTCGCTATCTGTTTGTGCTACTGCTTGTCTTCTGCCAAGTTTCAAAACCACAGAAACTTTGGGAACATTCATGGCAAGACATGGCAGAAGATGTCCTCATTCATCAGAGACGTTTGCTTCGGTTCCCAGACCTGGAACTAACCGAAAACGAACTGCAGCAGTACACACTTATCGAAATTGAGAACCTCCTACATAGCTTCGAGAAGTCGTTGACTGATTTCCCAGGGATGCCTCTTCCAAACAAAGCTGTAATGGATGAAATGAAACATAAGGCAATGGCAAAGCAAAACCAGTTTGACATAGCTGAGGAAGTCAGGATACACGAGAGACTATTTGGCAAATTGAACCCTCAACAGCTGGCAGTATATAATGCAGTAATTAAATCTGTCAATGAGAAGCAAGGCAAGCTATTCTTTCTCTACGGAGCAGGAGGTACTGGAAAAACATTCTTATACAAGGCAATCATCGCGGCATTACGTTCAAGCAGTAAGAAAGTGATACCTGTTGCGTCATCAGCCATTGCCGCACTACTGTTACCTGGCGGTCGTACAGCACATTCAAGGTTTAGCATTCCTCTGAAGATTTATGAAGATAGCTTCTGCGAGGTTAAAGCTGGAACCGTCCTCTCCAATTTCCTCAGCGAATCAGACCTCATCATATGGGACGAAGCTCCTATGGCACATCGCCACACTTTTGAGGCTGTAGATCGAACTCTGAGGGATATTCTATCAGTTTCGGATAAGAACGCCATGGTAAAGCCTTTTGGTGGGAAAACTGTGCTTCTAGGTGGAGACTTCCGACAGATTTTGCCAGTTATTCCAGAAGGAACTAGACAAGAGACGGTGAACGCCGCTCTGAATAGATCACACTTATGGAAACACTGCGACATTTTCCTCCTCACCACAAATATGCGGGTTGATGCGACGAAAAGCAGTTTGCTGAATGGATTCTTCAGGTGGGTGATGGTACAGCCGCAAGAGATGTTCAAGTGGGAACTAGCTGTGATAACGCAGAAGACCATATCTTCATAGACAACACAGTCCTACTGCCTATGAAACAAATCCCTTGGAGACATTATGTTCGTCTGCGTTTCCAGACTTTGCAAATGACTACAAAGATCTGCAAAACTTAGAGAGACTGCCATATTAACACCCAAAAATGATACAGTTGATGAGATTAACGATTTTTTTGGTTTCAAAAGTACCTGGACAGGAGAGGGGAATACTTAAGTGCAGACAGTTTTTGCCGAGGATGAACAAGATTCAGAGGAATTGAATATGTCATACCCAGTGGATTATCTGAACACGTTGGAGTACCAGGTCTACCTGCCCAATAAACTACGTCTAAAAGTCGGTAGTCCCAGTCATGCCTCTTGCGTAACCTGAACCAAAAGAAGGCTTATGCATGGCACAAGGCTGATAGTGACACACATGGGTGAAAGGTTATTAAAACAGAAATGCTTACAACGAACGACCAAGAGGATCCTATTCTACTACCACGTATTATACTCTCACCACCAGAGTCCAACCATCCATTCACGTTAAAACGGCGCCAGTTTCCAATCCGGGTTTGTTACGCGATGACTATAAACAAGAGCAAGGACAAACTCTGTCAAACGTTCTCTGTTTCTTGCCTAAACCAGTCTTCAGTCGATGGGCAGCTATACGTGGCACTGTCAAGAGTAACAACACCCAAGGGCTCAAGATTTAGACATGAGCAGAAATGGAGACTATAGTAAAACAATAGAGAACATCGTGTACAGAGAAGCTTACAATGGACTCCCACGATCAGCAGGTACGTCAATGGTTTTTACTGCTTTGAAGTTACACTAATTTGTAATTGCTGCCATTCATCTTTAA
>CAJHQP010001949.1:0-97971 GCA_905132765.1 Moricandia arvensis | reverse complement strand
AGTGATGAATACAAGTCTAAAAACTAATGGAGACTAAATCATGTGAGGTCAAAGAAAACCATTCAAAATACTTCGTTGAGAGTGCATACACGCTTTTGACAGCCTGTCCAAAGCTTGCTATTCCTTTTGGGCGTGTGGATAAGAAACCTTATCCATAAACAGCTCTTTTCTCTTTTTCTTCTTCCTTTGGTGAGTGGATAACCTTATCCACACCTCAGCTCTTTCCAGGAAGCTTCCTTGTCGAATATACCAAGGAATCTTCTCCTTCTTGCCCAAACCTTCTCTTTAGTCCTAAGTCGTTGATCTTTCTTACAAACCCTAAACCTTCCTTGCCTCACAAGTTTTAATACTGCCTTGGGTTACAAGTGTTGGTCATTTTAGGATCCCTTGATGTGCCCTAACCTTCCAAAGACTCAAAACATCTTTTAAGATCAAATGGTCAAGTATTTGATGTTTCTGGGTCGACTCTGGTCCGTACGGATCCGTACAGTCCGTACAGTCCGTACACCTCAGCCAAACATGGACCATTTGGCTCTACTCTTCCCTAAAGCTTCCCAAGGTCTTCCTTAGACTTCTCCTTGATGTTTCATAGCCTCTTATACACTTTCAACCAGACCGTTCAGCACAAGTCACTTTCCCTCTCCAGAACCTCGGCCAGAGCATCATTATTTTATTCATTTCCCTTTGTTTGTTCCGTAGTGTACATAAGGCATCTTTCCTATTTATTCACTTGTATGCAGTTTACTCAGAAGTAAGGAATAAAAAACTCCTTCTCTATTCTCTCTTACTCTCTTGTTCAAACACCCTTTTCTCTCTCTCTCCTCTTGTTCTCGAATCAAACTCAGTCTTTCTCTTGTGTTCTTCACTTTGTTCTTAATAAATCTTACAAAGTATACATGCGACCACCACCTGGTCTAGAAGACATGGTCAAACCAGGAAATGTGTTGAGGTTAAAGAAGGCCATCTATGGATTGTAGCAAACTCCAAGAGCCTGTACCATAAGCTGAGCTCAACTCTAAATGGAAAAGGATTTGTCAAATCAGAGGCTGATCACACTCTCTTCACACTAACCAGCAAGCAAGGGATTATTGTCATTCTCATCTATGTAGATTACATTATCATCACTGGTAGTGACAAGGAAGGTATCCTCTCAACTAAGACTTTTCTTAAATCTGCATTTGATATAGAGGATTTGGGAGAGTTGAAGTACTTCCTAGGTACTGCAAAAGGGGGAGTATGAGGATACTCCATTTGAAGATGCCAAGAAGTACAGGAGGATGGTGGGCAAACTCATATACCTGACCATCACTCGACCAGATGTGTGTTTTGCTGTGAACCAAGTCAGTCAACACATGCAAACACCTAAAGTTCATCACTGGAATATGGTGAAAAAGATCTTGAGATACTTGATAGAAGCTCCTGGTCAAGGTGTGTGGATGGCTTGAAATGGAAGCACAAAAATTGTGGGGTATTGTGATGCAGATTGGGCTAGTGATAGAGTGAACAGAATGTCTACAACAGGCTACTGTATCTTTGGAGGTAACTTAGTCACCTGGAAGAGCAAGAAGCAGAAGATAGTATCATGCTCAAGTGCTGAAGCAGAATATAGAGAAATGAGAAAGCTTACTAGTGAGCTTACTTGGATCAGGAACCTGCTAGGAGACTTGGGGATTGAGACTATTACTCCCATCACCATGCACTGTGACAACCAGGCTGCCATTCATATAGCATCCAACAGTGTGTTCCATGAGAGGACTAAACACATTAAGGTAGATTGCCATAAGGTTAGGCAAGCTGTGGAGAAGAAGATTATAGTGCCTTGTTACAGTATAAGTGAAGATCAGTTGGCTGACAACTTCACCAAAGCAGCAAGCACAATGGTCTGTGAGTTCATTCATTCCAATCTTGGACTCATGGATCTATCATCTCACTGATCCTCTTAGCCCTGAGGTGTTCTACTCTTTTTCCTAGGCTTAGTTTTCTCCCAAAGCTAAAGGTTTTAATGAGGGAATGCTGCATGGTTTCCAACCTTGACCAGTCCCTATGTTCAAGCTTGAGGGGGAGTGTGGAGATGAAGAAATAAAATGAGGGGATGAAAATATAAGAAGAAGATGGCTCAGAAGAACAAGATTCAAGATGACTTGTGCACCAAGGATGTCCGTACAACCTAAAAGACCCAAAGTGGCTTGCAAGTACAGGAAGAGAAGAGTTGTGAAGAAATCAACTAGGAAGGCTTATCCTTACTTGCCTGAAGAATGGGAACGTTGGAGAGTGGTTTTCACGTGCATAGATGGGGACCAAAAGGCTAGACAACCATTGGGACATGTCTCTTTCAGTCTAGGCGCCTGCTCAAGAAAGTTTGGAGCCTAGCACATTATTTTATTGTTTTTCCTCTGAGCCTCTTTATTTATTATTTTCCCTAGGATATTGTCTTGTCGACTTTAGCATTGTATCCAAAGAAACCTAAGGCAAGTTGAATAAAATACTCATTTCTCTACTCTCTCTCTCTTTCCTCACGGATTCCTCTCTCTCTCTTTCTGTTCTTCAAGTTCTTCAGCAAGTTCATCATGTTCTTAGTCTAAACTCTTCATAATTCTCTTAAAATCACACCAAGTATGTACGGAATTACTTGTCGAGCAAGTTGATGAGTTCTCTTCTTTTCCATTTGTCCTCTTAGTCTCTCTTTTGATTCTTCATCTCAATACCTTGCGTGTCTCTTGCTGAGCTTGCTTTGCCCTTTTAGATACATGAGGGACTCATGATCCGTGTGGATCACAAACTCTTTGGGCCAGAGGTAATGCTGCCACGTTTGTAAAGCTCTGACTAATGCATACAACTCCTTGTCATAGGTAGCATAATTGAGGGTTGCACCTCCAAGTTTTTCACTAAAGTATGCTATAGGTTTCCTATCATGCATCAATAAAGAACCAATACCAATCCCTGAGGATGTTAGAATTATGAAAGTATGATGAGAATAGAAGAGAATGGTCGAGTTTGGTTGAGTTTGAGTGAAGAACAAGCGAGATGCACTCAAGAACACATTTTTGGACAGAATAGAGTGAGAGATAGATAGAGAGAGAGAGAGAGAGAGAGAGAGAGAAAGGAGGATTCGAAATCCTTACTTCATTTCATGCTTGTTTACATATTAATAATGAGATAAGAGAGAGACATTCAGGAGAAAACAAAGAGGAAACATTAAAATAAGTTGCTTCTGGTTTATGAAAGTGAGAGCACCTCCAACAGCTTTATTGCTTAGCAAGACATGTGAGTTTTTCAAATTCAACTTGTCACAGATATATATTGCTACCCAACGGTCTTCTAAGTCTCCAGAAGTGTAGCTTGGTAGACAATGCTTCCTTGCCTTGTCTTCCCAGTCATTAGGTCAGACTAGAAACCTTGTGATCCAAGTATGTACGAAATTACTTGTAGAGCAAGTTGATGAGTTCTCTTCTTTTCCATTTATTCTCTTAGTCTCTCTTTTGGTTCTTCATCTCAATACTCCCCCTCAAGCTTGACCATAAGGACTGTCAAGCTTGGAAACATGAAGAACTTCCCTCATTAAAACCTTAGTGTGCAAAACCCAGTGGGATAAAAACACACTAAGGAAAAAGAGTAGAAGCCTCCATGTTAGGAGAACTAGTGAGATTTGAGGTCTATGAGTCCCAACTTAGAGTGGATGAACTCACAGACTTTGGTGCTTGCTGCCTTGGTGAAAATGTCAGCAAGCTGGTCTTCACTTCTTGTGTAGCAAGGTAGAATGATTTGCTTCTCCACAGCTTGTCTGACCTTGTGGCAGTCTACTTCAATATGTTTGGTCCTTTCATGAAAGACTGAGTTGCTGGCGATGTGAATGGCAGCCTGGTTGTCACAATGCATTGTGATGGGTGATGGTGTCTCGATTCCCAAATCCCCAAGCAACCCCTTGATCCATATCAACTCATTGGTGAGCTTTCTCATAGTCTATACTCTGCCTCAGCCCTTGAACATGATAGAACTTTCTTCTTCTTGCGTTTGCAAGTCACCAAATTGCCTCCAATGAATGTACAATACCCAGTAGTTGATTTCGTATCAACCTTATCTCCTGCCTAATCAGCATCACAATATCCAGTGATCTCAGTGCTTCCATTGCATCCCATCCAAACACCTTGACCAGGAGCTTCTTTCAAGTATCTCAAGATCCTCTCCACCATGTTCCAGTGATGAACCTTAGGAGTTTGCATGTGCTGACTGACTTGATTCACAGCAAAACAAATGCCTGGCCTTGTGATAGTTAAGTAAATAAGTTTTCCAACCATCCTCCTTCACACGACCCTAAGATGCTGCTTTGGTTGATGGGAGGATAGATCCTTGTCAGAACAAATCAGAGACTCAAGTTCTTCAAGGTTTGTGGATTGAATAGTGACACAAGAGGGATGAAAGAAATCTTGATACTCCTAGATGGATAGCTCGGATATGACACACCAAGATAAACACCCTTAAGGCTCTAGATATTACACACCAGAAGACACTCGACAAGCTTTTAGAGAGAGAGCCGTCCAAGACTCTCTTCTTGTTGTGGATGTGAAGTGAGTAATCCTACAACAGTCTCCTTAAGTTTCTTGGGCTCTGGAACGGGTCATGGGACCTTCTGGAATGGTCAAAGCATCATCACCAGGCTGTTGGTGCATTGTGGCATCATGTTGCTCGTCTAAGCTCTCTTTGCCCTCTTTAGTAATCTGGTCCATGATCACATCATCCCCTCCCTCTTGAAAAGGATTTGTCCTTAAATCTGGTTCATCAACAACAATAGGAACCAAGTCAGTAACATTGAAGCTATTAGACACATCATACTTACCTTGGAGATCAAGTTTATAGGCATTGTCATTGATCTTGTGGTTGATCTCGAAGGGTCCATCAATTCTTGGAATCAGCTTGGACTTCCTCTCGTTGGGGAACCTATCCTTCCTTCGGTGAATCCAAACCTTGTCACCAACATCAAAGATCTGCACATGCTTTCCCTTGTTGGCTTGCTTCTCGTAGTACTTAGTTTTCTGTTCAATGTTTTGTCTAGCCTTCTCATGGATTTGCTGGACCATCTCAGCTTTCTTCTTACCGTCCAAACTAACCCTTTCACACTCAGGTAATGGCATTAGATCCAAAGTAGAGGTGGGATTGAACCCATAAACAATTTCAAAAGGAGAGTACTTAGAAGCAGAATGCATGGCATGATTGTATGCAAATTCACAATGTTGTAAGTAGGGTTCCCAAGTTTTCAAGTTCTTTTTGATGAATGCACGCTGGAGTGTTCCTAGAGTTATATTAACTACCTCATTTTGTCCATCAGTTTGTGGAGGACATGTAGTAGAAAACAACAACTTAGTGCATAGCTTAGACTAAAGAGTCTTCCAAAAGTAACTAAGAAACTTAGTATCCGTATCAGAAACTTAGTATCCCTATCAGAAACTATAGTCCTAGGCATGCCATGTAAACGTACAACTTCTTTAAAGAACAAGTTAGCAATATGCAATGCATCATCAGTCTTATGACATGCTATGAAATGTGCCATTTTAGAGAACCTATCAACAACAATAAATATGGAGTCCTTTCCGATTCTAGTCCTAGGCAATCCAACAATGAAACCCATGGATATGTCATTCCAAGGATGGTGTGGAATTGGTAAAGGAGTGTACAAACCCTGGGATTGGACTTGGGACTTAGCATGCTTGCAAGTAGCACACCTTCCATAGATTCTCTCCACATCTCTCTTCATGTGTGGCCAATAGAAGTGATCCTGCAAAACTTTAAGGGTCTGGCAATCCCAAAATGTCCCATTAGACGCCCCCCATAGGATTCCCTGACAAATAGATCTAGTAGAGAATAATTAGGCACACACAGTCCGTTATCATAAAAAAAAATCCATCTTGTCTAAAGTAGTGTCCTGCAGAAAACTTCTCACAAGAAACATAAGCTTCTTTGAAATCAAGGTCAGTATCATACATATCTTTAATCTGCTCAAAACCTAGTAGCTTAGCATCAAGAGTGGTCAAGAGAACATACCTCCGAGATAGTGCATCAGCAACTATGTTCTCCTTACCTTGTTTGTATTTGATCACGTATGGAATGTCTCAATGAACTCAACCCATCTGGCGTGTCTCTTACTAAGCTTACTCTGCCCTATTAGATACTTTAGGGACTCATGATCAGTGTGGATGACAAACTCCTTGGCCCACAAGTAATGCTGCCATGTTTGCAAGGCCCTCACCAAAGCATAGAGTTCTTTGTCATAGGTAGTGATGTGATCATGGACCAGATTACTAAAGAGAGAAAAGAGAGCTTAGACGAGCCACATGATGCCACCATGCACCAGCAGCCTGGTGATGATGCTTTGACCATTCCAGAAGGTCCCATGACCCGTTCCAGAGCCAAGAAACTTAAGGAGACTGTTGTAGGATTACTCACTTTACATCCACAATAAGAAGAAAGTCTTGGAAAAGGTTTGATCCGAGATATCTTGATCACCATTCAAGATGAGCTAGTGTTTAGGCAAGACATTTGGTGTGTGCTCTTTTCCTTGCTTTTTGTTTTGTCCCACGAGGTTTTCTGGAGGAAGGTTTTTAACGAGGCCACGACTTGTCTTACAAATCACCTAGGCCCTATCTCGGCCCAAGACTACTAGAAGATCATTTATCTTTAGCTTATGTTATCTTTTAAACTATAGTTTTCAAGTTATGTTTTCGAAACCCTAGAGAGCTTGTTCTTTGGTTTCTTTTATTTAAGGGTTTCCGCAAACCCTATTGTACTCAAGCAATCTATTATCAAGTCTTTTGTTCTCTCTTGACGTCTCTCTCTCTAAAATCTTGTCGAGTATCTTCTGGTTTGTCATATCCAAAGCTTTAAGGGTGTTTATCTTGGTGTGTCATATCTGAGCTAGTCATCTAGGAGTATCAAGAGTTCTCTCATCCCTATTGTGTCACCATTCAATCTACAAACCTTGAAGAACTTGAGTCTCAGATTCGTTCTTGCAAGGATCTATCCTCCCATCAACCAAAGAAGCATCCTAGGGTCGTGTCATGTAGCATAGTTGAGAGTGGCTCCTCCAAGCTTCTCACTAAAGTTGGTGATGGGTTTCCTATCCTGCATCAATACAGCACCAATTCCAATCCCTGAGGCATCACATTCTATTTCAAAGGTTTTAGTAAAGTTAGGAAGCATTAAGAGAGGTGATTGAGTAAGCTTCTCTTTAAGGGTTTGGAATGCGGCTTCTTGTGCTTCTCCCCATTTGAATCCTACATCCTTCTTGATTACTTCAGTTAATGGAGCTGCAAGGGTACTAAAGTCCCTCACAAAACGCCTGTAAAACTCAGCTAGCCCATGAAAACTTCTCACTTCTCTTAATGTGGTTGCGCTGGGCCAGTCCTTGATGGCTTTGATCTTCTCCTCGCCCACCTTAACTCCATCTGCACTCACAACAAAGCCTAGAAAAACCAAGTTATCTATGCAAAAAGTGCACTTCTTCAAGTTGGCAAAGAGTTTCCCATTTCTTAACACATGCCTATGAATGATCTAAGAACATGATTCATTAACCTCATGAATGTACTAGGTGCATTTGTCAATTCAAATGGCATAACTAACCACTCATACAAACCATGCTTAGTTTTAAATGCAGTTTTCCACTCATCTCCTTCTTTCATCCTAATCTGATGATAACCACTTTTCAAATCTATCTTAGAGAAGATGCAAGAGCCATGTAATTCATCAAGCATATCATCTAATCTAGGTATAGGGTGGTGATACTTCACTGTGATGTTATTAATTGATCTACAATCAACACACATGCGCCACGTACCATCCTTCTTAGGCACATGGAGCACTGGTACAACACATGGGCTCAAACTCTCTCAGATATAGCCCTTCTCCATGAGTTCCTCTACTTGTCTTTGCAACTTCTTTGTCTCAACCGGATTGGTTCTGTAAGCTGGTCAGTTTCAAAGTGTAGATCCTGGAACAAAGTCTATCTGGTGCTCAATCCCACGCAATGGAGGTAACCCAGTGGGATTGTGTAAGTGCAAAGATGACACCATAATTAAGTAATGCAGAAAGTAAACCAGAGACAAAACAATACAAGCAACCATTATGCTTTATTAGAATCTCCTTTTAAACAATCTTTACAAGACTTGCTTAATCAGCCTTACACAGTCTGTTAACACCCTAATAACTGGTACTGAAAGTTTCAAAGCTACCCGCTTGTATCTCTGCTCCGTCACGTACTTCGGCAACTGCTTCAGCACGACCAAGAACACACCAAGAGCTTCTCTCTCTATAAAATCAGTCTATGTGTCTCTGTCTAATTACAGATGACCCCATAACTATTATATAGTTATTCTCCAAGTTCCCGAAACCCTAGTCTCCTAGGAACCACAATATGGACATCTTCCATATCAATAAGTGCAACTTTCCTTTTCTTGGAATGCACTTATTCCTCTTCCTTTAAGTCATAAACTTGCTCCCCAAGTTTATTCCTCTTGCCTTTTCTCCAAGATAACCACTTGCTCTCCAAGTCTACACGACCCCAACTCAGCATCTTGACTCCACATGGTCTTCACCACTCAACACGTCGTCTGCGTCAGCATCTACGTCAGCGACTACTTCAAGGCAGACATCTTGCATCTTCAATCTCCCCCTTTTAGCTTTGTGTGCCGATCAAGAATAACATTCTTCTGGTTAAACAACCACATTCCCCACCTGGAAACTTCCATGCTAATTATGCTTTTCTCCCCCACGAGATGTGCACCATACCATGCTTTTCTCCCCCATGAGATATGAATTCTTCTCTTTATCAGAACATCACAATTCTCCCCCTGCTTGATTGCATACTAAGCTAAAACATATGCTTAGATGTCAAGCCTTACAGACAACCCCCTCTGCTTCTTCATGCGTAATCATGATACAACCTCTGCTTCAGCGGAATAGATTACAAGTACTACATCATGCTCTGACGCACCTGTCGAACTACCTTTCGACCAGCTTCTTTTGAGGACTTGGCTTCCTTCATGTGTCGTCTTCTTGACCATGAGCCCTTCCTCATCCACACTGAGTGCATTCTGCACTCGTTGCTACTGTCTAGGAGTGATTTCACTATCACCCTCCTAAAGATCACCTCGCATCACTTCCTGACACACTTCGATCTCCTTCCCCTTGGTGCCATGAACAACTCTTTGTTCTGACTCTAGACTTGATTCTTTCTGATCTTCCTCAAGATCATTCCTAACCGAGCTGCATCCTTCTTCTGATGTCTCTTCCTTGATCTCATCAAGTAAGCCACTTTTGGCTAACACCACTTTTTCAACCTACTTGAGTTTAGTGAACGTCTTGTTCACCTTCTTTGCCATGTTTCTGCTCTTATCACGAGCAAAACACTCCACCTTCTTGTGTCCAACCTTCCCACAGAACCAACAGCACATCCGATGTTGCTTCTTGTTTGGCCTGACACAGTTTCTGATGCGCCGATCAGCCTCCTTCCTTGTACCAGCTGCACAACCTTGCTTCATAACCTCCTGTCTGACCTTCATGTTGTTGCACTGATGTACAACCTTTGGCTTGCTACTCACAGCTTCACGTTGTAGACCTTCCTGTCGTACTCCCTGATGTACGTCCCGACGTACTTCCCGATGAACTTCTTTGGCTCCACTTTTTGATGTGCTTCCCTGCACGAAGTGTGACAGCCCCTTCTGTTGTACTTCCTTAGTACTCTCAGAACCTCGATATCCCAGTCCCCAGTTCACCTTGGCTGGTTGAGCCATTGATAGGATTTGATCCAAGTTCTTGGATCCACTGTTGAGCATCCTGATGTGCTTGTGATTCTCAGCCAAATCACGTTCCAGCATCCTTGCTCTCTCTTGTTCACCAGTAGTAACTTCCCTCAGCTTGCCAACTTCCTGCTCAAGAAACTTATTCTTCTCTTTTACAGCCGCAAGTTCTTCAACAAATTCTTCAACCAACTTGCTTTGCTTCTCAGCCACATCCTGCTCACGACTCTGCACCAGATCGTGTTGCAATCTTAGATTCTCATCCTTGAGATTCAACCACTTATCATACAGCACGTGATATTCCTCAGTGTCTGTACTGCTATCTGAATCAGAAGATTCACTAGACCCATCCTTATAAGCACCAAAAGCAACAAGATTCTTCATCACCTTTCCATCTTCTTCAGATTCTGAATCATCAGATGACTCCAATGAAACTCCTTTTCCCTTCTTTAAGTTCGGACATTCACGCCGTGGGTGTCCAACACCTTTACACTCGGGCACTTGAGTTCCTTTCGTTGTGCAAGAGGATAGTCAGCCTTCACATGACCTACACTTTCACACTCGTAGAACTTGAGACCTTCTCTTCTTTTGTCACGCCAACTTCTCTGTCGACCATACTGATTCTTCCCACCTGAAGAATTCATCATCTTACCAAGATTTCTAGCCAACATACCCATGGCATCTTCAAGATTCACAGATTGATCACCATCTTTATCAACTACAAGCGCTATGCTCTTTGAGGTACCACCAGACGTAGAGACCGAGCTATTGTCTGTCTCCATCTCTTCTGCCTTCAGCATACCCACAAACTTGTCAACTTGAGCTCATCCGTGTTTGTAGTCATATTCAAGACCGCCCTTATGAGCTCCAGACATCGCTGCAAGACAGCGTAGCAACTTCTTTACCAGCTTCTTCTCCTTGTACTTCTTTCCAAGTACAAATGCTTCATGCGCCATAGCACTAAGTTTGGCACTGAAGCGCGCCACATAATCATTATCAGACCACCTGAGATTCTCAAACTACGACCCAAGATGATCCAGATGTGTCCTCTTGACACTATCATCTCCTTCAAACGAATTCAGCAGGATCTCCCATGCCTCTTTAGCTGAAGTACTCCCCTGAATCAGCTGGAACTGCTCTGCTTCAATAGCTCCAAAGATCACCGACAACGCCTTTGCATTAAACTTTGATGCATTGCGCTCTGCCTCTGTCCAGTCTTCTTTTGGCTTGGGCTTCTTCCCATCATCCGTGACTATGGTAGACTCCTCCCACCAAGTCTCCACAGCAGTCCACACATCTTCATTGATTCCTCGAATCGACTACTTCATGCGAGCCTTCCAATAACCATACTGGTCCGTATTCAACATGATCATCTTCTGCATAGAAACAATAGTGTCCATCTTCACCTTCAGGATTACACCGATAACTTAGGTGCCCCGCTCTGATACCAATTGTAAGTGCAAAGATGACACCACAATTAAGTAATGCAGAAAGTAAACCAGAGACAAAACAATACAAGCAACCACTATGCTTTATTAGAATCTCCTTTTAAACAATCTTTACAAGACTTGCTTAATCAGCCTTACACAGTCTGTTAACACCCTAATAACTGGTACTGAAAGATTCCTAAGCTACCCGCTTGTATCTCTCCTCCGTCACATACTTTGCCAACTGCTTCAGCACGACCAAGAACACACCAAGATATTCTCTCTCTATAAAATCAGTCTATGTGTCTCTGTCTAATTATAGACGACCCCATAACTATTTTATAGTTATTCTCCAAGTTCCTGAAACCGTAGTCTCCAAGGAACCACAATATGGACATCTTCCATATCAATAAGTGCAACTTTCCTTTTCTTGGAATGCACTTATTCCTCTTCCTTTAAGTCATAAACTTGCTCCCCAAGTTTATTCCTCTTGCCTTTTCTCCAAGATACCCACTTTTTCTCCAAGTCTACACGACTCCAGCTCAGTATCTTGACTCCAAATGGTCTACACCACTCAACATGTCGTCTGCGTCAGCATCTATGTCAGCGACTACTTCAGGGCAGGCATCTTGCATCTTCAGATTGTCCTCTGGGAATACATCTTGAAACTCCTGCAAAAGAGAAACCATTTCACTCGGATACACCGGTGTAGACTCTGTTAAGTTCAAAAGGTTTTCTTTAAACACAAGTAAGATAGCTGGTTGTTTAGAGTAGAGAGTTCTTTTGATATCACCCGTGTTTGCATAGAAGTTTGGCTGCTTAGTTCCAGCCGGTTTGAGATCAACCTCCTTTTTCTTTTGGAGTTGAATCTCATCATCCTGAACTTCCTTAGGTTTCAAGGGAACCAGGACAGTCTTGCGACCCTTGAACTCAAAGGAGTGCTTGTTGGTAAAACCATCATGGATGACTCGGCGATCAGATTGCCAAGGCCTCCCAAGAAGTATGTGACCAACTTCCATAGGTAAGACATCACACAAGACCTCATCTTCATATCTTCCTGTGGCTAAGGGGATTAGAACTTGATTAGAAACCTTCATGGTGTCTTCTTCATAAAGCCATTGTAGCCGTTAAGGTTTTGGGTGCTTCTGAACCTTCAAACCCAACTTCTTGACCATCGACTCACTAGCAGTATTCACACAACTGCTTCCATCAACTATAAGATGTACTAGGGGTATCCGCTTTTATAGAAGCTTTCATTTCGTGCTTATCCTAATTCTTGGTTTAGTTTATGCATGGCGAAAAGGAGCGTTAGAATGGTCTTAGTTTGTTTCCTGGATACTTGTACAATAACAATAAAAAAGTTATTTTCGAAATATTTCTTCAATTAAAATTAAGAAAAGAGCGTAGAATAATAAAATAAAAAAGAAAGAGTTGTAATTTTCTTATCCCATTCGGATGGATTATTGCAAACCTTTCCTTGGACCAAGCACCGGTTATAGAACATGTTCTCACGTTGCTCTAGCTCCTCAGTCTTGGTTTGCAAGCTTAGGAGTCTTCTTGCTACGAAAAGCTTCCCTTAGACTGGCCCTTCTTCATGCTCTTCTTCAGTTTCTTTTTGGTCAGACTCGGTGTTGTCATCTTCTGAAGCATACTCACCATCTTCCAGTAGAATCATGACTCGCTTGTTGGTACATTCATTGGCATAGTGACCTCGTCCTTGGCACTTGAAACACTTGACATCCCGAGCTCTGGAACTAGAAGCCTCAGCCTTACCCTTCCCCTTGTCAAGAGAACTACTTGGTTTGGCTTCTTCCCTCGGATAGGGCTTGTTTTCTTTCTGATATGGCTTACAATCATTAGAGTAGGTTGACTTTTCTTCCTTGGTGTTGTGTAACCAGTTGGATCCATAGCTAGTGCGTGAAAGTCCCTTCCTCTTGAGATGTTGTTCTACAAGAATAGCCTTGTGTAACATCTCTTCTAGCTCTACATAATGTTGCATCTCAACATTTTCTTGTATCTCACGGTTTAGACCACACATGAACCTTGACATTGTGGCTTCTCTATCTTCTGATATACTAGCCCTTGTCATGAGTAACTCCATCTCTTGGTAGTATTCTTCCACTGATCTTGAACCTTGAGTAAGCTTCCTGAGCCTATGGTGCAAGTCTCTATGGTAATGACTTGGAACAAACCTCTTGCGCATGATAAACTTCATCTCTGGCTATGTTTCAACTGGTTCCTCACCATTCCTCCTACGGTTAGTAACATACTGATCCCACCAGCTTAGAGCATAGTCATAGAACTCAGTAGCAGCTATCTGGATCTTCTTGTGATTTGTGTACTGCTTACACTGAAAAACCAGCTCAATCTTCTTCTCCCATTCTAGATAGGCATCCGGATCAGCTTTCCCATGGAAGGGAGGTATTTTGATCTTTAAACCAGGAAGCTCATCTCTCTGGTTTGCTCTTCCTTCTTGTCCACGTCTCTGCCTTCTTTGGCTTTGGCTTGATGATGAACTGATATGTTCATAGTAGTTATCAGTTTCTTCAGAGCCGGCATGCTCTCGTTGAGTTGCTTTGCGTCCTTCTTATCTCCTAGTCTCATGGCTGTGACCTTGACCAGTAGCTCTCCTTACTTCCTCTTTGAACTCTTTGCGGAGCTCATTGAGATTGGTCCTCATCATCTCAGTCATCGTAGCTACCATGGATTGATTAAGTTGAGCTGTCATGGCTTCCATGAGCAGCTTGTTCTTCCATACCAACTCGGCTTCTTCTTCAGCTCGGTTCCCATGGATGCCTGCATCAAGGAAACACAATAACCAGTAAATAGTTCAAGGTAATCATGAGAAGAAATAAGGAAAAACTAAACACAAAAGAATTACTTGCTAGGCAAGGTGAACTTTATGCGGCTAGGTTTTTAAAAAAATCTAGGACTTTCGCCTAAACCAAAAAGGAAAGTACACTAAATTTCGGCTAAAACCTTAAACAAAATCGAGCAGCCCTAAGACAACCTAGTTCTACTTTTTGTTCAAGATGATAGAAGATTATTACGACTGAAACAAAAAGAAGTTAAGAGAAAACGAGACTTCCCTAACCAAAGTTGCTCTGATACCACATGACACGACCCTAGGATGCTGCTTTGGTTGATGGGAGGATAGATCCTTGCAAGAACGAATCAGAGACTCAAGTTCTTCAAGGTTTGTGGATTGAATGGTGACACAAGAGGGATGAGAGAACTCTTGATACTCCTAGATGAATAGCTCGGATATGACACACCAAGATAAACACCCTTAAAGCTCTGGATATTACACACCAGAAGACACTCGACAAGCTTTTAGAGAGAGAGCCGTCAAGAGAGCCATCAAGAGAGAACAAAGGACTTGATAATAGATTGCTTGAGTACAATAGGGTTTGCGGAAACCCTTAAATAAAAGAAACTAGAGAACAAGCTCTCTAGGGTTTCGAAAACATAACATAAAACTATAGTTTAAAGATAACATAAGCTAAAATGGATAGTCTTCTAGTAGTCTTGGGCCGAGATAGGGTTTAGGTGATTTGTAAGACAAGTCATGGCCTCATTCAAAACCTTCCTCCGGAAAACCTCGTGGGACAAAACCAAAAGCAAGGATAAGAGCACACACCAAATGTCTTGCCTAAACACTAGCTCAACTTGATGTAGAGATAGCTTGAATGGTGATCAAGATATCTCGGACCATCAAACCTTGTCCAAGACTTTCTTCTTGTTGTGGATGTGAAGTGAGTAATCCTACAACAGTCTCCTTAAGTTTCTTGGCTCTGGAACGGGTCATGGGACCTTCTGGAATGGTCAAAGCATCATCACCAGGCCGCTGGTGCATTGTGGCATCATGTGGCATGTCTAAGCTCTCTTTGCCCTCTTTAGTAATCTGGTCCGTGATCACATCACTCCTATACTTCTTTACATCTCCAAATGGCTAATCTTGAAACTCCCCCTCTCGCAGAACCTTGTAGCCATCTTCAAGTGGAGTCTTTGATGTCCTTCCTCCAAGATCACCTGCCTCACTCAATAGATCAAGGGGCGTACTTTCTTTGAGATAAGAACAGCCCCTCTTTAGATCGGCATATCTCAATCTCTAGAAAGTAGTTTAGTTCACCCAAGTCTTTAATATCAAAAGAAGACTTGAGAAAGGATTTGGTTAAGGAGAGACCTTCCTTATCACTTCCTGTTATGATAATATCGTCCACATAGATTAGTATAACCACAATGTCTTGCTGACTGGTGAGGGTAAAGAGAGTGTGATCAGCTTCAAACTTGATGAACCCTTTTCCATTGAGTGTTGTACTTAGCTTATGGTACCAGGCTCTTGGTGATTGCTTTAACCCATAGATTGCTTTCTTCAATTGCAAGACATTCCCTGGTTTGACAAGGTGTTCTAGGCCATGAGGTGGTCTCATGTAAACATCATCTTCCAATTCACCTTGTAGGAAAGCATTCTTGACATCCATTTGCCATAGATCCCATTCCAAGTTGAGTGCTAATGAGAGAAAAATCCTTATGGTGTGGAGCTTGGCCACTAGAGCAAATGTATCAAGGTAATCCTCCCCATAGACCTGAGTAAAACCCCTTGCAACCAGTCTTGTCTTTTTTCTTTCTAGTTTTCCATTGGCTAGGTACTTGATGGTGAAGAGCAAGCGGCTTGACACAGCTTTCTTGCCTTTGGGAAGCTCAGCTTCATACCAGGTATCATTCTTGATCATAGCATTGATCTCATCTCCAACTGAGTCTTTCCACTCTTCATCCTCCATTGCTTCTTCATATGATCTTGGAATGTATTCCTGGTCCAACTCCATGATGAAAGCTTGATGTTCTTCTGGATACTAAGAAAGAGAGCACTGCACTTATTGGATGAGCCACTGCTTCAGCATTGAAGTACACTCTTGTGTTAATCCAGTTTGATGCAGGTTTCTTGATCCTAGTACTCCTTCTTAGGGGCTGAACCTGGTCGTCCTCTTCCACTTCCTGCTCTTCGTCCTCATGAACCTGAGCAGTTTCAGTCTCTTGTTCTTCAACACCATCCTGATCATGAAATTTGGGTTTTTTTCATACCAAAGACCATCCTGATCATGAACTTTGGGTTCTTGTTCATTGCCCCCTTCAAGATCAGGATCAGTGACTTCTTCAGCCTCTTGTTCAGTTTCTTTAGGAGGTGTAGCTTCTCTGGTGGCCTCCTTTTCCTTGGATAAACTGATTCCCAGACTCTCCATGATTATTCTCAGGTTATTAGCCTTGTCAGATGCCTGAGATAGGTCTTCAGCTCATCCCAATTCTTCTCAGCATAGAAACTTTTTCCTTCCATAAATTTCACATCTCTGGATACAAGAACTCTTCTTGTTTCAGGATTGTAGCACTTGTATCCTTTCTGTGTAGAGGAGTATCCAATGAAGATACACTTCATGCTCTTTGCTTATAGCTTGTTTCCTTGTTCTCTTGGTATTAACACAATGCAGGCACATCCAAACACTCTGAGGTGATGAATAAATGGCCTGGTTTGGTTCAACACTTCATAGGAGAGACATCCTTCAGCACCTTGGTAGGGATCCGGTTGATGAGATAGCATGCTGTGACCACAGCATCACTCCAAAACCTTTTAGGAACATTGGCATGGAACATCATTGATCTAGCCACATCCATGAGATGCCTATTCTTTCTCTCAGCCACTCCATTTTGCTGAGGAGTATAAGGACAGCTTGTCTGGTGGACTATATCATGCTTTGCTAGATGACTCTTGAATGCATGACTTGTATACTCTCCTCCATTGTCTGACCTCAGTACCTTCACATTAGCTTTAAAGTGGTTAGTGACATAAGAATGAAAGTTCATAAATGCATCTAACACACGATCCTTAAAAGGCAGCAAAGTAATCCAAGTGTATTTTGATTTCTTATCTATAAAGGTGACAAAATATTTATGGTTATCCCTAGAAATACATGGAGAGGTCCAAACATCAGAGTGAACTAAGTCAAAACATTTTTCATAGAGAGTAACTGATGATGGAAACACAGATTTGCAATTCTTTCCTAAGATGCATGCTTCACATTCCAAGTGGCTAAATGACATGTCAGGCAGTATAAGTTCTAATGCACGAGAGTGTGGATGTTCTAATCTAGCATGCCAAGTAGTGCTATCACATAGATTAGTGCTGGTCATGCATAAAGGAGTAGAAATAGAGGGATGAGAAGGCTTAGTCTTTTGGAGATGGTATAAACCATCTTTGTTGTTTCCTTCTCCAATCACCTTCCCTGTCTTAAGATCCTGAAACTCAACATCATTAGGCCTAAAAACCACCTGAGAATTCAGGTCAACCGTGGCCTTCTTGACTGAAAGTAAGTTAGAAGCAAAACCAGGCATGTAGAAGGCAGTGGATTCTCTATCAAATGACTTAAGGTTCCCTATTCCTTCTAACTTCACCTTATCTCCATTGGCTCTCATTACATTCCCTAAGGCAGGCCTAACATCACTAATAAGATTCCTATCACTAATCATATGATGACTAGCTCCAGAATCTATTATAATTGGCTTAGAGACAGGGGAATGTGTACCAGACTTCTTGAGGAGATAATGGCTTTGGCTGCTCGGATTAGTGGCTCTATATCAGTCATCCTGATGGGACCATCATTGATCACAGCCTTGTTCCAATTTTTTACTCCATTAGATTCACTCAATAAGGCAGAGTACATGGACTTTCCCTCCAAGACTTCTTGCTCAGCTTCCTTTAGCTTCTTGGTGTCATGTTGTCTTCTGAATTTAGTTCTTTTATGAGCTAACTTTTGCTTTCTTCTATTGTCTCCATATACCAGCCACGTCCTATCTTTCTTCTTCTGCATATCATTTCCATGATGAATCGGTTTCTCTTCTCCCTTGACCGGTTTCTCTTATTCTTTGAAGAGTTTATGTGCTCCTTGCTTTCTTTGGACCAGAAAACTCACTTCTTCTAGGTTTGGAAGCTTGACCTCTCTTAGAATATGCTTTATGAGATGGTTGTAGGATGAATTGAGGTTCAGGAGTATACTGAAAACCTTATCCTACTCATATCTTTCCCTTATGACCTCTGGATCTAAGGAGAAAGGTCTAAGCTCATCAAGCTCTGCCCACAGGCTTCTAAACTTGCCAAAATATTGATTGAACTCCACTTCGTTCTGGCTCAGGTTGTTGATAATACTCTTGACTTCAAACACACGGCTCAGATTGAAGAGATTCCCATACACAGATTTAAGACTCTCCCATAGATCTTTGGCGGTTTCAAAATGTGAGTAAGCTTCCAATATTGGTTCTGAGAGAGAGAGTTGTGGATGATCTCAAGTGCTTGCTGGTCTTCTCTGACCCACTTGTCTTCATCCATCAAACCAATCACCTGACTATCCTCTTGAGTCATCCTCTTTGAAGCTTCAGCCTTCATGATGTGGCTGTCCCAAAGTCCATGACTTCCCAATGTAACTCTAGCCACTCGTTGATGTAACCATGGTCGAGCCAGCTGATCATCCAACATAGGACAAACCAGGATGGACTAATGGCGAGCATACTAAGCTAAAACCAACTAATGAGAGTGAGGAGGAGCTGAAACAGAGCATAGCTGACCTGAAACCAGCTGAAGTGAGTGTGGTTGCGCTAAAACCAGCTAAGGAGACTGAAGACGAGCTGAACCATCTGAGTGACACTACACTAGGTCGAGCTGAGCTGAATGTGAGTGAAACTACAGTAGGACGAGCTGAGCTGAATTGGAGTGACACTGAATCTGCCATGGACCTAGCTGGACAAGTGATTTTCGACCCAAAGAAGAAGATGGGTCAGATTTGTTTCTCTCAGCCCAAAAGGAGTTCAAAACCAAAGTTAAGGGTCCATTATCTCTTTCTGATGGATCAACCACAAAATTCAAGTCCAAGAGCCCATTTTAATCTGTTTTGGATCAAGTGGACCAAGAAGAAGATTGCATCCCATGGAGAGTTTCATAACAAGATCAATTTGGGCTTGTTCTATGCCATTTTCGACCAAGGCCTTTATCAGATTGTTTCTCATCCATTTCAAGCAATAAAATATCAAAGGGGAGTCCACGAATCAGCAAGGTCGTGGGCATACCAAGGGTCATTCAAAGAGACTCAATTCTAGTCAAGTCTTGCCTAGTTTTTAGTAGTCTTCATTTTTGTTTCCTAAGTTCCTAGTTTTACTACATAATTTCTAGCTTTCTACATTCTTGTAAAGACTATATATATGCTATGCACGACCTCAATAAGATCATTCACCTTTTTTGTTAAAAACTTCTACAAAACTGTGAATCATTTGTTCATCTTTGAACATTGACGGCCTAGGAGTTGATTCTCTGCAAAGCTTACTTGTCTTTAGATCATTGTTTGTGTGGGTAAACTGCACGATCTACTGACACTTCTACACAAGTTCTGGTCAGTCCATAGATCAGTTAAGAAGAACCATTCATTCATTCCATCCACCATCAGTTCGATTCTAATCCATCAAAAGCAACCTGCGGGTGTTAGTAACCACCAGAAGTGACCATCAAATCACCCTCAAGATCAATCAGGGAAATAAAACTAGAAGGGTTTTCATCATTTGGTATCAGAGCAGATTGAGGGCTACTGATTTGTGGTTTGAATTTAAAATATCTTTCTCTCTTTGGGAACCTATTTTCGTGTCTGTTCATCTTCTATTTGATCTATTCATCTTCTCTGTCGAAATTCTTCTCTATCTTTCTGTTGTTCTGCAAGGAGGCCAACCAGTTTATAAAAAAAAAAAGAGAAAAGAAACAAGAAAGTAACAAGAGGCTGAAGAGAAATCCAGCCATACTTGAGAGAAATCCAGTCTCTGGTGGTAAAGCTCCTTGCAACCAAAAATCTTGCAATCTGTCTATCTTTTCTTCTCTTTGGGGTGGGGAATCGATTCTGTACAGCTTGTCTTTGTTTGTTGCTGAGCTACTGGATTCACAGAGAAGAACTCACAGAAAAAATCAAAGAGAAACACTTGAGAGAAGAGAGGCTTCGGCTATCTATTTGTACTAACTTTTCTTGTTGAGTTGTGACAGGAAACCATGGCTGGAGATGTCAGCAAAAGAAAGGAGACACAAACCTATAATTTTGATAAGATCCAGATGGCCATGATGGCTACAATGATGAAAGAAATGGATAAGAAATATAAATTTAAAAGAGCTTCCTTTCCTACTGATAATGTTTTGGGTACTGATTTTCAGGTTCAAAAAGATGCTAAGGACAAAGGAGAAGAAGGATACCATATTTCTGTGGCATAAACGACCCTGATGGATACTTGTAGTGGGAACAGAAAATGGAACTTGTATTTGATGGCCAAAACTACTCATAAAGCAAGAAAAATTAGTTTGACTACATCAAAGTTCTGTTGTGATGCTATTCAATGGTGGGATCAGCTTGTTACTACCAGAAGAAGAACAGGAGAAACCCAAGTTGGATCCTGGTTTGAGCTGAAACAATTCATGAAGAAACACTTTGTTTCTGGTAACTACAGCAGAAAAAGACAGGCCAAAGAGGAGACCAGATCACCTTGCTATGATCATGATCACCCAAGGAAGTCTCAGACACATAAGCAAAAAAAGGCCAGACCCACGTCTTCTCTCCAAAGCCAGTAAGCTATTGTGTTCTAAGAAAGAATCAGCTAGCAAAGAGCTGAAAACAGGGTCAGCTAAGGTATTAAAAGAATCTGAGACAGAACATGATTTTTCATTTGTCTCTCTTCAGTCTGAACGTGTTGTCAATAAAACCTGTGATGAACTAACTTGTTTTGAGCCGGTACAACCGAGTAGCATCGTCTCAATGCCTCAGGTCTTGGAAGAAAGCTCAGAAGAAGAAGAGAGCTCGCCACCAGAAGCTGTCTTGGAGCAGCCAAACAACAGTGAAGCAGAAACTGATGATAAGTTATTCCTTTTGAACTCTCAAGAGCACTGTAAGGAACTTGTTATGGTTAATTTTGCGCCTGACCTGTTTGTTATGGGTAGTTCTGATGATGAGAAGCATTTTTGTCCTGACAAAGTGAAAGAATTTTGTGTTTCAAACTCTGTTTTTGATAACATGATTTATTCTTTTAAGGAACTTGGACCAGATAGATTATCTAATCAAAACGTTTTCACTGTTATCATAACTTTAACCCTGGTCTTTTTTTGAACTTTGAGAAGTTTATGGAATATAAACAAAGCTTTGATCATCCTGGAAAGGCATTAGAACTTATTATGCAACAGCATATTTTTTGTTCTAGGAAATCGTTTGATTCATTTGTCTTCAAGGAAAATAGCATTGTTCTGAGCTGTTCTAAGCATAAACTAGACACTGGTGATTTGCTTGCATCCGCTTATGCCTTGGACGAATCTATGGTTAGTAATTTCCAGGAACTAAAACCATTTAGTGCTGAAAACGAGTTTGTGTTTGATTCTGTTTTGAAACCTACTCATGTATGTCCTGAAACTGATACACCTTGGTATGTTTTGAGATCACACTTTGAGAATGGTGTTTTTTGATCCTTGATGATATACTTGTGTACAACACATTCTTTGACAAACCTGCTAAACCTTTGAAACATGTGATAAGTGATTCTAAGTTTGAGTTTGATCGTTTTTGTTCTAAATCAGAGAAGCTTGTGCATGTACTAAAGTGTTTCTTTAAGAACTATGTTATTTAGTGTCTTACCTTCTTTGATAAGCATATTGAATGTTTGAGTCATGTGCTACATGATATAAAGAAGAAATGTTTGACTTTTGATCTAAACAAGAACATGTCTTGCACATATAATTCTGGATATCTAGATTGTGTTTTGAGTGTCAAGGATCATCAGGATAAGTCTCAAACGAGTGCAAGGAACAAGGGAAGATACCTTGCTTATCAGCCAGACATTTGGAGAAGGAAGTACTTGAGAAATACAGCTTCAACACTCCAAGGAAGTTTCCTTCTAAAACTTTTCTTTGTTGTTGCTTACATGTTTCTTTGCTTGAACCTTTGTCTTAAGTCTAACTTGTTTCCTTTTGATGTAGGAGAGACAGATTTGAGGACAAATCTTTTCAAATAAGGAGGGGATGATGTAACCATGGTCGAGCCAACTGATCATCCAACAAAGGACAAACCAGGATGGACTAATGGCGAGCATACTAAGCTAAAACCAACTAATGAGAGTGAGGAGGAGCTGAAACAGAGCATAGCTGAGCTGAAACCAGCTGAAGTGAGTGTGGTTGAGCTAAAACCAGCTAAGGAGACTGAAGATGAGCTGAACCAGCTAAGTGACACTAACTTGGAGCTTGATGAGCTAAGTGACACTAACCAGGAGCTGATTGAGCTGAGTGAGCTGAACTTGGAGCAGGACGAGCTGAACCAGCTGAGTGACACTACACTAGGTCGAGCTGAGCTGAATGTGAGTGACAGTACACTAGGACGAGCTGAGCTGAATTGGAGTGACACTGAATCTGCCATTGACCTAGCTGGACAAGTGATTTTCAAACCAAAGAAGAAGATGGGTCAGATTTGTTTCTCTCAGCCCAAAAGGAGTTCAAAACCAAAGTTAAGGGTCCATTATCTCTTTTTGATGGATCAGCCACGAAATTCAAGTCCAAGAGCCTATTTTAATCTGTTTTGGATCAAGTGGACCAAGAAGAAGATTGCAGCCCATGAAGAGTTTCATAACAAGATCAATATGGGCTTGTTTCATGCCATTTTCGACCAAGGCCTTTATCAGATTGTTTCTCATCCATTTCAAGCAAGAAAATATCAAAGGGGAGTCCAGGAATCTGTCAAGGTCGTGGGTGTGAGAATGAGAGATTTAGAAGTAGTTTACTGCTGGAAATGAAGAACATGATGAACAAGAGAGAGAGAGAGAGAGAGAGAGAGAGAGAGGTATTTCGAAATTCAAAGAGAGAGAAGGATAGAAATGATTTCCTTGCCTAAAATGATTCTGGTTACATGATTTAAATAAGCTAAATCACTAGACATAAGGAGAACAAGAAATAATAAACAAAGCTTCTGTCTTTTGAGCACTAAGTGACAAAAGGCTCTTCCAGCCATGGTGAAAGTGACAGCCCATTGAAGATTCAAACCTTAGCCCCAACATGTGAACTTTGCTTGGAACCTTCCCAACGTATTTCTTCCCTCTTTCTGACCAGAATAACAATATAATAAGACTTCTTGGACATACTGGTCAAGGCAGATCGCTTGCTTGCTGTCTAGGTTAGGTCTTGTCTTTGTCTCTTCATCTCTAAGCTTCATTTCTCCTCTTCTTCATATCAACATCTACATCAACTCCAAATTATTTCTTCTTCATCTCAACAGCTCCTTATTGCTTCGTCTCAACAATTCTTGCCATTCTCTTCTTCATGTCAACACTCCCCCTCAAGCTTGACCATGTGGAACAAGTCAAGCTTGGAAGCCATGAAGCATTCCCTCATTAAACCTCAGCTAGGTAAAACCACATGGGAGAAAAACCAAGCCAAGGAAAAAGAGTAGAACACTTCATGGAGGAGAAATCAGTGACATGTGAGGTCTATGAGCCCAAGCTTTGGATGAATGAACTCATAGACCTTAGTACTTGCAGCCATTGTGAAGATATCAGCTAGCTGGTCTTCACTTCTTGTGTAGCAAGGTAAGATGATCTTCTGCTCCACAACTTGTCTTACCTTGTGACAATCCACCTCAATATGTTTTGTCCTCTCATGAAAGACTGAATTGCTAGCAATGTGTATAGCAGCCTGGTTATCACAATGCATAGTGATTGGTGTTGTGGTCTTAACTCCCAAATCCTTAAGAAGTCCTTCGATCCAGATTAGCTCACTTGTAAGCTTTCTCATGGCTCTATATTCTGCCACAGCAGTTGAACATGAAACCACCTTTTGCTTCTTGCTCTTCCAAGTTACCAAGTTGCCTCCAATAAATGTGCAATAACTAGTAGTTGCTCTCCTATCAACCCTATCTCCAGCCCAATCAGCATCACAATAGCCTACTATCTCAGTACTCTTGTTGCAACCCATCCAAACTCCTTGCCATGGTGCTTCTCTCAAGTACCTCAGAATCCTTTCCACCATGTTCCAATGGTGCATCTTAGGAGCTTGCATATGCTGGCTCACTTGATTCACTGCAAAGCACACATCTGGTCTTGTGATAGTGAGATATATGAGTTTTCCCACCATCCTTCTATAGTGCTTCACATCTTCATATGCCTTATCTTCAATCTCCCCCTCACGCATCACTTTGTACCCCTCCTCTAAAGGTGTTTTAGCAGCTTTACCACCAAGATCTCCAGGTTCCTTTAATACATCAAGAGTGTATTTCCTTTGGGACAGAAACAATCCCTCCTTGGATCTACACATCTCAATCCGTAGAAAATATTTTAGCTCTCCCAAATCCTTGATATCAAATTTGCCTTGAGAAAAGCTTTGGTGGAGCTGATCCCCTCTTTATCACTGCCTGTGATAATGATATCATCCACATAAATGAGGATCACAATGATCCCTTGCTGGCTGGTGAGAGTAAACAAGGTGTGATAAGCCTCAGATTTTACAAAGCCTCTTCCATTAAGGGTTGTACTCAGTTTGTGATACCAGGCTCTTGGAGATTGCTTCAGACCATAGATGGCTTTCCTAAGCCTCAAGACATTTCCTGGTTTAACCATGCCTTCCATACCAGGTGGTGGACGCATGTATACCTCATCTTCTAGCTCTCCTTGTAGGAATGCATTCTTGACATCCATTTTCCAAAGGTCGCATTCCAAATTCACAGCAAGAGAGAGCAAAATCCTTATGGTGTGAAGCTTTGCCACTGGTGCAAAGGTTTCAAGATAGTCCTCACCATATACTTGAGTGTAGCCTCTTGCTACCATCCTGGTCTTCTTCCTCTCAGGTTTCCCATTGGCTAAGTACTTAATTGTGAACAGCAACATGCTTGTTACTGCCTTGTTGCCTTTGGGAAGTTCAGTTTCAAACCAGGTTCCATTCTTCTCCACCCATCTCATCTCCTACTGAATCTCTCCATTCCTTAATTGCCATAGCCTCTTCATATGACCTTGGTATGTAAGCCTCATCAAGGTTAGTCATGAAGGCATGATGATCCATAGGATATTGAGCTAGGGAGCATGTTGCTTGAGTAGGATGGGCAACTGCTTGAGAGTTGAAATAAAACCTTGTGTTGATCCAATTAGAAGCATGTTTTTTCGAGCCTAGTACTCCTCCTTAGTACTGGTGGTGATACTTCTTCTGGAATAGCTTCTGCATCATCTGAGGACTAACCCTCATTTACCACTGATTCCTCTTGATCTTGTTGCTCAGCTTGGCCATGAATTCTTGCTGAGTTTTCTGGTTGTGTTGGCTCAGCAGTATTGTCCCCCACATGGTCACGGTGAGGAACCACCTGAACCTCAACTTCATCATTGTTGGAACCAGTTTCAGTCTCCACCCTTTTATCAGCTTCTGGTGTAGCCCCTTTTGGTTCAGGTTCCATTCTTGCTTCAGGCATACTGACCCCAAGGCTTTCCATCACTCTCCTAAGATTGCTTGCTCTATCAGAAGCTGATTGAGATAGGTTCTCTAGATCCTCCCAACTCTTATCATTGTAGTATCCTCTTGATTCTACAAACTTCACATCTCTAGACACCATGACTCTCCTAATCTCTCGTTCATAGCATTTGTAACCCTTCTGGTTTGGGGAGTATCCAATGAACATTGCCCTTGTACTTTTTGCTTCTAATTTGTTCCTTTGTTCACCTGGTATTAATACAAAACAAAGACACCCAAACACACGCATATGGTCAATAGATGGTCTTGTTTTGTTGAGTACCACAAATGGTGAGTGATCTTGGAGAGCTCTGGTGGTAATTCGATTGATCAAATAACATGCTGTCAAGACTGCATCTCCTCAAAACCTTTTAGGGACACTTGTATGAAACATCATGCTTCTGGCCACCTCCATTAGGTGCCTATTTTTCCTCTCAGCCACCCCATTTTGTTGTGGTGTGTAAGGGCAGCTGGTTTGATGTATCACCCCATGCTGAGCCAAGTATTGCTTGAGAGCTTGACTAGTGTACTCTCCACCATTTATCTGACCTGAGGATCTTCAACTTGGCATTGAAAGGGGTGAGGACATGGTTATAGAAGTTCTTGAATGCCTCCAGCACCCTGTCTTTTGACTGAATCAGAGTCACCCATGTGTATTTGGACTTCTCATCAATGAAGGTGACAAAATACTTCTGATTCTCTCTGGACATACAAGGCGCTGTCCACACATCAGAGTGAATCAGGTCGAAACACTTCTCATAGATAGTGCTAGACCTTGGAAACACTGTTCTACAATGCTTCCCCAAGATGCAGGCTTCACAATCATCATTCTGAACCACCACACCCGGAAAGATTAAGTTCAAAGCTCTAGTGTGAGGATGTCCCAATCTGGAGTGCCATATGATGCTCTCAATCCCATTAGAAGTACTAACTAGGCAGTGAGCAGGAGATGCTCCAGAAACCTTAGTATTTTCTATGTGATATAGTTCCTGATGGATGTACCCTTTTCCAATTACCTGCCCTGTCTTCAGGTCTTGAAATTCAACCTCATCAGGTCTAAAAAGAACTTGATAATTCAGGTTCACGGTTGCCCTTTTAACTGATAGCAAGTTTGATGTAAACTGAGGCATATATAAGGCAGTGGATTCTCTATCAAACAGCCTAAGGTTCCCTATCCCTTCTATCTTAACCGTATAACCATTGCTATAAGCACATTCCCTGAGGCAAGTTTGTAATTACTAACCATGTTCCTATCACTAATCATGTGATGGCTAGCTCCTGAATCTATAATGATGGGTTTAGAGTCAGGATAATATTTACCAACCTCCTTGGGTGAGATAAGGGCCTCAGTAGCTTTTATAAAGGAATCAAAGTCTATTCTTGTCACTGGACTATCAGAATTGGTCGCCCCTGCCATACTCCTCCATGTTCCTCCTTCATTAGAATCACCACAGAGTGCTGAATACATGGTTCTTTCTGTAATTACTTGATGTTCAAACTCCTTGAGCTTAAATGTACTTGACTGGATTCCTAGGGAACTTGGAAGCTTCCTTTCTTGAATGATATAACTTATCAGACTATTGCAGGGTGAATCTAGGTTTAGGAGAAGACTGAAAACTTTGTCTTGCTCATAGACAGCTTGAAGACTCTCCCATAGATTCCCATAAACATTTTGAAGCTTCTCCCATAAACTCTTGGCGATTCTGAGGTGATAATGATCCTCCAAGATCTGTTCAGACAGAGAGTTGTGTATAATTCCAAGTGTTTGCTGTCCTCTTGAACCCACATGTCTTCATGCTTTAGGCAAGTAGCCTGACTATCCTCTTGAGCCATCCTCTTTGAAGTTTCAGCCTCCATGATATGGCTGTCCCAAAGTCCATGACTTCCCAAGGTAACTCTGGCCACTCTTGACCATAAAAGATAGTTAGGACCCTCTAGGGTCACTGGAATGAGATTCTCCTTCTTCATTTTCTTGGTCGAAATCATCTTTTCCATTTTTGGCAATTTCCGGAGCTAGAAATGATGAACAGCTGAAGAACAAGATGAACTTTGCAAAAAATAGAAATAAAAAAAAACTCAGTGATTTAGCGGAAGAAAGAAAAGAGAATAAGAAGAATTAGGTCTCAAGAACATACTGCTCTGATACCATGTGAGAATGAGAGATTTAGAAGTAGTTTATTGCTGGAGAATGAAGAACATGAAGAACAAGAGAGAGAGAGAGAGAGAGAGAGAGAGAGAGAGAGAGAGAGAGAGGGATTTTGAAATTCAAAGAGACAGAAGGATAGAAATGATTTCCTTGCCTAAAATGATTCTGGTTACATGCTTTAAATAAGCTAAATCAGTAGACATAAGGACAACAAGAAATAATAAACAAAGCTTCTGTCTTCTGAGCACTAAGTGACAAAAGGCTCTTCCAGCCAACGTGAAAGTGACAGCCCATTGAAGATTCAAACCTTAGCCCCAACATGTGAACTTTGCTTGTAACCTTCCCAACGTATTTCTTCCCTCTTTCTGACCAGAATAATAATATAATAAGACTTCTTGGACATATTGGTCAAGCCAGATCACTTGCTTGCTGTCTAGGTTAGGTCTTGTCTTTGTCTCTTCATCTCTAAGCTTCATTTCTCCTCTTCTTCATATCAACATCTACATCAAATCCAAATTATTTCTTCTTCATCTCAACAGCTCCTTATTGCTTCATCTCAACAATTCTAGCCATTCACTTCTTCATGTCAACAGTGGGCATACCAAGGGTCATTCAAAGAGACTCACTTCTAGTCAAGTCTTGCCTAGTTTTTAGTAGTCTTCATTTCTGTTTCCTAAGTTCCTAGTTTACTACATCATTTCTAGCTTTCTACATTCTTGTAAAGACTATATATATACTATGCACGACCTCAATAAGATCATTCACCTTTTTTGTTTAAAACTTCTACAAAACTGTGAATACTTTGTTCATCTTTGAACATCGACTGCCTAGGAGTTGACTCTCTGCAAGGCTTACTTGTCTTTAGATCATTGTTTGTGTGGGTAAACTGCACGATCTACTGACACTTCTACACAAGTTCTGGTCAGTCCATAGATCAGTTATGAAGAACCATTCATTCATTCCATCCACCATCAGTTCGATTCTAATCCATCGAAAGCAACCTGCGTGTGTTAGTAACCACTAGAAGTGACCATTCAAATCACCCTCAAGATCAATCAGGGAAATAAAACCAGAAGGGTTTTCATCATTGAGTCATCCTCTTTGAAGCTTCAACCTTCATGATGTGGCTGTCCCAAAGTCCATGACTTCCCAACGGTAACACTGGCCACTCTAATCCATTACAAGTAGTTAGAACCCTCAAGGGTTACTGGAATAACACTTCTTTTCTTCATTTCCATGGCTGGATTTCTTTTACCCAATGGTTAAAGCTATTATCCAGTGGGTAAAGATGAAGAACACGGAAATTTTTAAAATAAGCAGCAGAATGTGAGTTGCAGATGGAAATGTGAAAATAAGAGAGGAAAAAGATAAACAATGGAGTTGAGGAACTTAGATGCTCTGAAGAGAAACAGAGTAAAACAAAGCAAAACAGAGCAAAACAGAGTAGAACAGAGCAAAACAGAGCAAAACAGAGCAAAACAGGGCAAAAAAAACAAAGAAAGACCAGAGTAGATTGCGGAAATAAAGAAGGCTAGGAGCTTAAAGCTCTGATACCATGTTAGAATTATGAAAGTATGATGAGAATATAAGAGAATGGTCGAGTTTGGTTGAGTTTGAGTGAAGAACAAGAGAGATGAACTCAAGAACACATTTCTGGACAGAATAGAGAGAGAGAGAGATAGAGAGAGAGAGAGAGAGAGAGAGAGAGGAGGAGGATTCGAAATCCTTACTTCATTTCATGCTTGTTTATATATTAATAAAGAGACAAGAGAGAGACATTCAGAAGAAAACAAAGAGGAAACATTAAAATAAGTTGCTTCTGGTCTGTGAAAGTGACAGCACCTCCAACATCTCTATTGCTTAGCAAGACATGTGACTCTTTCAAATTCAAATTGTCACAAATATATCTTGCTCCCCAACGGTCTTCTAAGTCTCCAGAAGTGTAGCTTGGTCGACAATGCTTCCTTGCCCTGTCTTCCAAGTCATTAGGTCAGACTAGAAACCTTGTGGTCCAAGTATGTACGAAATTACTTTTAGAGCAAGTTGATGAGTTCTCTTCTTTTCCATTTGTCCTCTTAGTCTCTCTTTTGGTTCTTCATCTCAATAGAGGCATCGAATTCAATTTCAAACGTTTTAAAGAAATCAGGGAGTATAAGGAGAGGAGATTGAGTAAGCTTCTCATTAAGTGTTTGGAAGGCAGTTTCTTGTGCTTCTCCCCATTTGAATCCAACATCTTTCTTGACAACTTCAGTCAAAGGGGCTGCTATGGTGCTAAAATCATTCACAAAGCATCTATAGAATCCAGCAAGTCAATGGAATCTCCGTACTTCTCCTACTGTGGTTGGACTTGGGCTGTCTTTGATGGCCTTAATCTTCTACTCGTCCACGTTAACCCCATCTGCACTTACCACAAATCCTAGAAAAACAAGTTATCCGTGCCGAAGGTACACTTCTTAAGGTTAGCATAAAGCTTCTCATGTCTCAAAAAATCAAGAACAACCCTAAGATGACCTAAATGATCCTCAAAGCTTTTGCTATAGACTAGGATATTATCAAAATAAACCACAACAAAGTTACCTATGAAAGTCCTAAGGACATGGTTCATCAATCTCATGAATGTACTAGGTGCATTTGTTAGCCCGAATGGCATGACTCGTTAAACCTGAAGTGATAATCAATCACTAAAGGTTATGAGCAAAGAAAGGACCTAACCTTTGTGGAAGTTATGTCAAGAACTAAAAGAGTCTAGAAGGCAATGCTGAGCTAGAAAGAGGTCCAGGAAGGGTTTACAATGAAGGAAGAAGACTTGGGTGAAGTTTGGAGTCATTTGGTTGATGTGCAAAGTTAGGGCGGTCAGTACTGTATGGTCGTACGGACTGTACGGCCTGTACGGACCAGGGCGACCCAAAAACTTTATATTCGACCAAATGGGGATGTTTTGGGTTTGTGCAAAAATAGGGCAAAAAGTGTATGGACCAAACCCTAATTCGTACACTCCCGTGGTGAAGCTTGGTGCACAAGGCAAGATGAACCCTAGAAAGAAGAAAGAAAGAAGAAAGGAAGAAGAAGGTATCTTGATGGCATCTTTAGGGGATCAGACGAGATACCCTTGACTGCTTACCGTTTGTGGATAAGGAATAGCCTTATCGAAGGCTGGATAAGGCGAGCTTAATGTGGACTGGTCTCTGGACAGATACATCAGGCGTGTTGGTGCATTCTCAGCCATACTCTCCTTCCTTTAGCCAGCAAGTGACTGCCTTGTCTAAGCGTGTGAGCATTCCTGTCCAAGGAATTCAAATTAGGCGCCTATATTTTGTTGACTTCACATGCTTGTTGATTCTGATTATAAACCCTATGTATCCTCTCTTCTCTATTTAAATAGAGAATTGTCGAGTGTAAATGATAAGCTGAATAGGGGGTTCTCCCCTTTCTCTTCACAAATATCTTAATCTCTCTCTAATCTCTCTCTAGTCTCCCTAATCTCTATACTCTCTCGTTTACTCTCTCTCTCTCATCAGTCTCACTCTCATTTCCACCATATCAAGCTCTCATCTTCCCCATTAGGGTTCCTCTCACTTACACAATCATAGCTCTGTAAAACTTTCATGACTAACCACTCGTATAGACCATGTTTAGTTTTGAATGCAGTTTTGCATTCATCACCCTCTTTCATGTGAGATTTTGAGAGTGCTTGCTGGTGTGTGTGTGATGAGATGAACCACAAAGGGTCGGACTTGTCTTGTACCCAAAGAGAAGGAATGATTGATGAAGAGTGATGAGAGTATGTGAGAAAGAATAGGAGATTGAGAGAGATTAGGGGAGATTCGTGAGTAACCAGAATAGAGAGCTTTTGTATCAAGAGAATAGAGAGATAAAGAGATAAAGTAACTAGAGAATAATGAAGAAGAAAAGGGAAATCCCCAATTCAGCTTAATGTTTACAATCGACATACAAGGATATAAATAGGGAGCTTATGCTTTACAAGGGTTTACAAAAATATCTAGGTAAGCATGTGTAGTCAAAGGGAGAAGGAGACTAAATTTGAATTGCTTGGACCAGGATGCTCACATGCGCATCCAATGAGAGGCTGAGGCGTGGTCTGGTCTTTGGACAGGCTGTCAAGTGCTGGATACTTGACCAAACGAGTGGACATGAGTGCTCCGTGTGGCCTGGGAAGAAAGGCACCATCCTGGTTGCTTCCTAAGGCATCTTGGAGATGCTAAATGGATATTTTCTTCCTTGGATAGTATCGCACGCCCAAAGTCTTGCCTTGTGACCCAAGCCATCGTGAAAGAGGAGTGTACGAATACCTTGGCCGTACACTTTGATCCTTGATTTTGCACAAGCCTGAAATGGCTTGAAAGGTTGACAAAAGTGCATTCTGGGTCGACCATGTCCGTACGGTCCGTACAATCCGTACAGTCCGTACGGCCGTCCGTACGGTCGCCCTATTTTTGCACATCTCAACCATTTCATCCCAAACTCCTCCAAAGTCTTCCTCCTTGAATGTAAACCCTTCTTAAAGCTTGTTCTAGCTCTGTATAAGCTTCTGGACCCTCGGTAGATCTTGATCATTCTTTAAGTGGGTTTTGCCCAAGCTTTGCACATCAACCTTAAGTGACATGATTATCATTTCAGGTTTAACACTCTCCCTCAAGCTTGACTCTATAGATCATGAGTCAAGATTGCAACCCTGAAGTCACTCCTCATTAAAAACCTTATCGAAGAAAGCCCTCCTTAGAGATAAAACCTCGATAAGGAAAAGAGTAAGCTCCTTCAAGGCCTAGGGATTGGCCATTGAGCCTTTGTGCCTTAGAACCAGTGTGGTTGGACACAAATGACTCTGGAACGTGGCCTAAACTCTGCATCAACAACACAAGGCTTGCACACTCATAGAACTCGGCTTGACCTCTTCATAGACCCGGTTTGGGTCTCCCCCTCTCAACTGACTTCAAGGCCATCTTAGAGAAGCTAGAAAACGACCATGATCATCTTCAGTGAGGCTCAAGCAGTGGTAATGGTACCTGATACATTATCCCAAGGGTGCATCAGTACTTATCAAGAATATCCACAAGAATAAGATACTTAGGCACAGCTCAAAAGAATGAAACAAAACCAGAGATTCTAGCAACTTAGACATTCTTCTAAATGAAGCAATATATCAATGATGGTTTCAACTAAGGCAATAGCACTAGAACTTATTCCATTTAACCATAACAATCAGAACCAATCTATTCAAGCATTTTAAGAACCATTTTGAGATTTAAAAAAAAATGATGAATGACATGAATTGAATTGAGTTCAAGTTACTTCCCTTTTTGTTTGGATGAGGAGTGATTGGTTTGTCACTTGAATCCCTCACACTCGGCCAGTTGCAACCTCTCCATGGCAACACCGACTTGATGGGAGGTTGTGTGGATCCTTCAGCTTCAATTTTAATCACCTCACCATTGAGGCCGCATTGAGCTGAGCTTTCATACACACACAACCAAGACTGCTCTGAACAGCCTCTTTGCATAGACACGCCACTGCCTAGACCCGGTTGGATGATCCTTTGTTGAAGTCCTTGCAAAGGCTTGATACTGGACCATTTGTCATGCATAATAAGCCTCCTCCTCAAGCTTAACTCCGAGTATAGAAAGGAGCTAAGCTTGTAAACAGTCTAAGCAATTCATGGCCTTAGGACCACCGGTCTTCTTGACTTTGTGATGGCCTTCTTCTTGTGAGTTTACTCTCTTCCTTAACAGGAACTAGGGTGTTTGAATCACCACAGAGAGATCCTCACAAGACACTTTCTCTCCATTGCATAACCCATTCTCTATACACTCCTTGTATTTGAATGTACTGATGCGTCCATGGAATGGTATGCAATGGGACTGAGGAAGTGGGCAATGGTAGCCCGTGGATCATCTTGGCAGCTCACTGGTACTTCTCTTCAAGCTGATTGAGTATAGGATCAGACTTAAAGATTAGCACAGTGAGTTACCATAACCTTTGCTCCATTACCTTTAGATCATCGGCCTCCTCATGACTTTGGTGATGATCTTCATTGCAGCACCCTCTTGGTGATGCTTTTCCTTGCTTGTCTACTGTCCTCTCTACACTCTCATGATATGTAGGCGTAAGGTGACTGAACCACCATGGATAGAACCGCAAGGCAGTGCTCCATTGTGACAACATCCTCTCTACACTATTTGGAGTAGGCTTATGGACTTCCCATGGATTGTTGGCAATGGGACTTCATGGTCTCAGGAACCATCAGTCTTTACACGACTTGATGTCCTTACCCTTGTGAGTTTTGGCTCTCTTCCATATACCCGGGACTATTGGTGTTTTAATCACCTTAAGAGCCCTCACAAGGTAGTCTCTCATTGTATGATATCCCACTCTACATTTCCTGTAGACTTTGGGACTTACATGTCCAAGTGGTATCATACAATGGTATCAACCTCTCATTGCATACTCAATCACACTACACTTCCTGTAGTTTGTGGACTGACACGTCCAGTGATGATATGCAATGGCATTAGACCTTTGTCTTGTCACTTTGGTTTGGTTTGTCACTGTATCACTTCCTGTGTACCTAACATCACCACAACTCAATGCAAGATTAGATCATCCCATTGGGACCAAACCAAGATCACACATCCGGTTTGATCACCAATGCCTCAACAAGCTATGATCTTGAAACCAGCTAATCGCAAGAACAAGATCAAGCACATTTCAATCTCTAAAGTGCAATGTATGCTTTCAACAGTACACTGACACTTTAGGCTTTACTTTCATGCAGCAATAAATGTATGCAACGAGTTAAGAAATACTATATGAATGCAATAGGTTCAATCCGAGAGCTACAAGGAACTATGCACACTAGTTCCAATCAAAACCAATGATGCAAGCAACCTAGGCAGTTTCTAAATGATGCAAGACAAACACTGATGGATTAAACAAAAGCATTAGAACCAGTGGGCACCCGGATTGAACTTAGACAATGCTACACAACCACACTGATGATTATGCAAAACAGATTATCAAAAACATGATGCAAGAGCTTAGACAATCTTCTAAATGCTCCAAGACATCTATGATGGATAAGTTATGGCAGAAGCAATCAGTAGTACAAGAGAATTCAATAGAAACAGCCAGGAGATCCTGGGACACAACACACTTCACAACCAGCTAATAAAGGCTCAAGCTTTATACAAGAGAAAGAGGTTTAGCTTACTATCAAGGAACCTGTGCTGGTTCCTTGAACCTTCAAGGCAATACGCATCATGACTGGTCAGATCTGGGTTGTTGGTGATGTGATCATGGAAAGTACCAAGGAATGGAAGCATGAAGCTGAACCTGAAGAGCTTGTAGCTGAGGATGCAACATTGAAGAATGCTTGGAGACAAGAAGAATACATTGGCTTTTGTCAAAGCTTGATAAACCAAGACAAACCCATTACTATTCAAACAATTTCACCTTCGAACTGATCATCATCTAGGTAAGTAGGATTGTGTGTGCTCTTTTCCTCACTTCCGGTTTTGTCCCACGAGGTTTTATGGAGGAAAGTTTTTAACGAGGCCACAAGACTACTTCTCATATATCCTAGATGATTGATCCTGGTCTGTCCACATGAAGACCTTATGTTATATATTATTTCTAAGTTTTATGATATGTTTTCTTTAGTTTTCCGAAAACTCTACAACTTGGTCTTTGTTTAGTTTCGAAGGGAGCCTGTTCCCTTTAATTTTATTTCTAAATTCGAGACTTTGTGCATGTACAAGGGCCTCTCTTTATATTCTGGTCGTGACCCCCTTGTGTCATTAAGCAATATTTTCCGAAAAAACGTGTTCTTCTCCTTTGTCTCTCTACCGAGTTGATTAAGGTTTCTGGTGTGTAATATCCAGAGTTAAGAGCTTCTTATTTGGTGTGTCATATCCAGATCAGTCGCCTAGGAGTATCAAGAGATCATCCATCCCTCTTGTGTCACCAATCGATCCACATGCCTTGAGAAACTTGAGTCTTTTGATTCGTTTCTGCAAGGATTATCCCATCTGTTCCAGAGCATCATCCTAGGATCTTATTATGTGGTATCAGAGCAATCTCTGGAAGGGAAGTGTTCTTTATCTCTGATTTTCGTTTTGTCCTTTCATATTCTTACTTAGAATTGTCTGATCTTTGTTTGTGTGGTCGAAATTTGATAGATTAAGGTTTTCTGATTTTGTTTTTGTGTTTTGACTCTTCAATTTTTCTGCAAAAAAAGTTTCGATCTGGTTTTGTGTTTTGCTTCTGTTAGGTTGTGTCCTGATCGATCTGTTTCTGTATTTGGGTTTAAATTACCTTGTTCAATCTGTTAGGGCTTGTATTCTGGTGATTTCGAATCTGGTAAATCTGATTAGGTTTGTCTTGAATCTGTTCCTAGTTACTGTTTTGATCATTGATTTCGAAAACCGGTTTTAATCCTTCTATGATCTGAGTTGTTAAGGACCTGAGTTACAATTTGATCAATTAAGATTGTTCAATCTTTTCTTTTTTCTTGTTTACTTGTTTCTGAAATCAAAAATCAATCTATGAAACTGAAACTTTGTTATTTTCATAATTGAGTGTTTTAATTTCTGTAAGAATTTGTTACTGGTTGTGTTCTTTCGTGTGTTTCAGGAACAATGGTAAGAGATCGAGAAGGGAGGAAATCAAGATTGCCAAGACTGCTACTTTGCAGAAGATAATGAATTTGAGAATGGAAAGTCAGCAGGAACATGATAAACTTATGCAGAAAGGATGAGGCAGAGATCATCAATGAAATATCAAAGCCTTTAGCCTAAGCCACCAGATTCTGTTCAATACAGATCAAGGCAAGCCTAAGAAGTGTAAAGAAGAAGAGTCAGATCGCGGAGAACAACATATCAAGCCATCAGCGAACACATGGAGCAGACCACATCAATCTTCTCTCACTCCTAAAATTGATCCTTGTGCTGATTATAAACATGTTTATGATGTTCGACTATATGCTTTTGCCAGGAAAAGAGAAGGTCATTATCTAGAGTGGGAAAGAATCATGGACAAATGGCTGTATCACAACAGAATTCTGAAGAAGGATGAATTGTTTTATGCTGTTACAACCCTCAAGGGAAGTGCTTATAGGTTTTGGTTGCAAAAAGAAGAAGACTGCAAGGTTCACAAGGAGCAAACTATCACCACTTGGGAAGAACTGAAAGTGGTACTAAGGAAAAAGTATGCACCCAAGAGCACCTCACCACAAAGGCCACAAATCGAAGAATTTCGGATCACTAATATTACCAATGCTGATCAAAATAAGGTAAGTGATCTAGTTCATCAAGCTGTTTCAAATAATTCTCATGACATGATAACACACTTGTCTTTTCCAAAACAAGCTGAAAAAGGTTACAGATGAAATGGAGTCTCATGGACAATCAACACCTGAATCAAGTGTTGAATCTGATCTTGTTTCAAAAGAGAAAATTAGCACATCCGAGACCACACAACTCTTCTTGAAAGGTACCAGAACATGTGAAGTTAGTGACCTGATTCAATATTGGCGAAACTCTATAACATGTCACTGTTTCAAGTACAATGTTTTTAAAATTTCTACTTCAAGTATAATGCACTTGCTCTGTACCATTAGTACTCAGAAAGAAACAGGTACAATGACGAAGCTTAAGGTACATGCAGATGGTACATTGGAGTTCAAAGAAAAACCACCGGATAAACTCAGTCTACAGAAAACTCCAATGCAACCAGCCCGAGGTAATTATCTAGACTCAAAGAAACGCATGAAACCTGATTTGCTTTATATTGGTATAGGTCAAACAGTCTTCAGTACTATACTTTTCGAGAAAATGGGCTACCTTGATCAGTGTAACAATGATGAATCCTTGGCTAAGTTGGAGACACAACAAGCAAACCTTGAAAGCTGTTTAAGCCGCCAGTCTTGAAATAGGAGCAGTCCGAGGAACATATCTCAACAACCACAAGGAATTATTCAACAAACTCGAATGCTATGGAAACGTAATTTATCAGGGTCTCACGTTGAATTGGAATCATGTCCAAATCTTCTCAGGTGAAACAGTTATGGGTTCTACAACTCGGATGATCTTCTGTGTGCTTTGTTTGAATTTTTCTGAGTTCAAAACATCTCAATCCTATCTATGGAGACCAGGTGAGCATGCTAAGGTAAGTGATTATGTTTTTCAAGAGTTCTTTTATTGATTACACAGATATGATGCATTTGGTCTTGTCAAAACAGCCTTGTGCAGATATTAAGAGAGCTTGGAAGCATACAGAAGAAATTACAGCGTGAGGAAGATAATAGATTCAAACCACCTGAACTGAACCAGAATAACCATAAAGATGTCCCTGGATTTATCCTCATCAAAGACGCACCACCAGATGCAGCACACAAGCCAAAACCGAGCAAAAACCAATTTGGGATAAGATTATTACTCTTTGATAAATTTTTATGTACTAACTTGCTTTGTTTCAATGTGTCAGGTTGAGTAATGAATCAGGAAATAATGGATCAATGCCTTCTACATATCCGAACCAGTCAGCAACAATTCTATAAAAGAGGCTTGCAAGGTAAAACAGATTTGAGGACAAATCCTTTTGAAGAGGGAGGGGATGATGTGATTATGGAAAGTACCAAGGAATGGAAGCATGAACCTGAACCTGAAGAGCTTGTAGCTGAGGATGCAACATTGACGAATGCTTGGAAACAAGAAGAATACATTGACTTTGCTCGAAGCTTGATCAACCAAGACAAACCCATTACTATTCAAACAATTTCACCTTCGAACTGATCATCATATTGGTAAGTAGGATTGTGTGTGCCTCTTTTCCTCACTTCCGGTTTTGTCCACGAGGTTTTACGGAGGAAGGTTTTTAACGAGGCCACAAGACTACTTCTCATATATCTAGATGATTGATCCTGGTCTGTCCACATGAAGACCTTATGTTATATATTATTTCTAAGTTTTACGATATGTTTTCTTTAGTTTTCCGAAAACTCTACAACTTGGTCTTTGTTTAGTTTCGAAGGGAGCATGTTCCCTTTAATTTTATTTCTAGTTTCGAGACCTTGTGCATGTACAAGGGCCTCTCTTTATATTCTGGTCGTGACCCCCTTGTGTCATTAAGCAATATTTTCAGAAAAACGTGTTCTTCTGCTTTGTCTCTCTACCGAGTTGATTAAGGTTTCTGGTGTGTAATATCTAGAGTTAAGAGCTTCTTATTTGGTGTGTCCTATCCAGATCAGTCGCCTGGAGTATCAAGCAGATCATCCATCCGTCTTGTGTTACCAATCGATCCACATGCCTTGAGGAAACTTGAGTCTTTTGATTCGTTTCTGCAAGGATTATCCCATCTGTTCCAGAGCATCATCCTAGGATCTTATTAGTTGGTTTACGAACCAACATCTCCTTCTTTGCGTGGCCTTTCTCCTTGAACCCACCATGCCAAAGAACCCACCTTTCTTCATGTTTAGTCGCCACAACAAGGAACAAGCAGAAAGCTTTCTACTTGAAAGGTTTCTTCTTGGAAAGTGAATAGGAGAGGCTTGGATCTGCTTCCAAGGACTTTCTTTCTTCAGGACGGACATGAGAGATAGGAGGATGGACTGTGGGGAGCTTCTGGACGCCATGGATGGGAAAGTCTTCATCTTGAAGAGTTTAAACAACCGGCTGGACAGGAGCTTCTTCATCAGTTTGGAAATGGCATGGGAGTGAGCTTGAGCTTGCGGAAGATAGGAACCAGGTTCTGATGAACCTGGCTCTGATACCATGTGAGATTTTGAGAGTGCTTGCTGGTGTGTGAGTGATGAGATGAACCACAAAGGGTCGGACTTGTCTTGTACCCAAAGAGAAAGAGAGATTGATGAAGAGTGATGAGAGTATGTGAGAAAGAATAGGAGATTGAGAGAGATTAGGGGAGATTCGTGAGTAACCAGAATAGAGAGCTTTTGTATCAAGAGAATAGAGAGTTAAAGAGACAAAGTAACCAGAGAATAATGAAGAAGAAAGGGGAAATCCCCCATTCAGCTTAATGTTTACAATCGACATACAAGGATATAAATAGGGAGCTTATGCTTTACAAGGGTTTACAAAAATATCTAGGTAAGCATGTGTAGTCAAAGGGAGAAGGAGCCTAAATTTGAATTGCTTGGACCAGGATGCTCACATGCGCATCCAATGAGAGGCTGAGGCGTGGTCTGGTCTTTGGACAGGCTGTCAAGTGCTGGATACTTGACCAAACGAGTGGACATGAGTGCTCTGTGTGGCCTGGGAAGAAAGGCACCTTCCTGGTTGCTTCCTAAGGCATCTTGGAGATGCTAAATGGATCTTTTCTTCCTTGGATAGTATCGCACGCCCAAAGTCTTGCCTTGTGACCCAAGCCATCATGAAAGGGGAGTGTACGAATTCCTTGGCCGTACACTTTGATCCCTGATTTTGCACAAGCCTGAAATGGCTTGAAAGGTTGAGAAAAGTGCATTTTGGGTCGACCACGTCCGTACAGTCTGTACAGTCCGTACAATCCGTACAGTCCGTACAATCCGTACAGTCTGTATGACTGCCCTATTTTTCTAGCTCTGCATAAGCATCTGGACCCTCCTTAGATCTTGATCATTCTCTAAGTGGGTTTTGCCCAAGCTTTGCACATCAACCTTTAGTGAGATGATTATCACTTCAGGTTTAACATTTTGTTCTAATTTGATGATATCCACTTTTTAAATCTATCTTAGAAACTATCTTAGAAAAGATGCTAGAACCATGCAATTCATCAAGCATATCATCTAATCTAGGAATAGTGTGGCGATACTTCACTGTTATGTTATTGATTGCTCTACAATCAACACACATGCACCTTTCTATTTTCTGGTTACTCCAGTATTCAGAAACTCATCTTTACTTCTCTAAAATTCTTGGAACATCCTAGTACCCACTGGTCCATAGCTTTTCAAAATGGAGCAAAACAAAGCAGTGGTGATTCCAGTCACTCTAAAATGGGTTAACTACCTTCTCTGGTCAAGATTGATCAAGAATGCCCTTGGTGGAAGAGGCTTATGGTCCCATATCACTTCAGGGGAGGCGCCAAAGTAAACCATCCAAGGAGAAGACGACAAGGAGATTGTGGTGGCAGATGAAGGCAAATGGAGTCAAGAGGACTTTATGGTGCTGAACATCATCCAGAGCTCACTTGATGGTCCCATAATAGAGGCCTACTCATACTGTGAAACCGCAAAGGAGTTGTGGGATACCCTTCAGAAGGTATATGGAAACATATCCAACCTCAGTAGGGTCTTTAAAGTGAAGAAGGCTATCAACTGCTTGAACCAGGAAGATATGGACTTTAACCAACACTTTGGTAAGTTCAGAGCTCTCTGGGCAGAGCTGGAAATGTTGAGGCGAAGTACCACTGATCCAACCATCCTGAATGAGAGGCGTGAGCAAGACAAGGTGTTTGGTCTGCTCCTCACTCTCAATCCAGAGTACAATGACCTCATCAAACATCTGGTAAGGGCAGACAAGTTACCTACCCTTGAGGAGGTATGTGCTCAAATCCAAAAGGAGCAAGGTTCAGTGGGACTCTTTGGTGGAAAAGGTGACCTGAACATGGCTCAAAAAGCTGAAGCCTCTGTCAATAAGGCCTACTTCAAGCCAGAGAACCGGCGAGTCATTTGTGAGCATTGCAAAAGAATGGTCATATGAAGAACCAGTGCTTGATTCTTCATCCTCACCTCCAACCTCCATCACGGTTCAACCAGGCTAGAGCACATGAAGCTGTCCATCAGAATGCCCAGCCTTCAGTTCAACCAGTGCATCAACGAAACGGAGGGAGAGCCATGAATTCCACTGGCCACATTGCTGGAACATCTACTCAACTCCACCAGGAGGACTCTCTAATCCGCAAGTCAGACATTGAAGCTCTCATAAAAGCCCTCAATGCAAATTCTGGTAACATTAGTAGTGATGTTCATAATGCTTTAAATTCCATTCAGTGCAACTCTAAAACTGCTAGGCCTTTAATCTTAGATTCATGAGCCTCACACCATATGCTAAGAGATGCTAAACTGATTAGTAATGTTAAACCGGCTCTAGGAAGTGTGATGATAGCAAATGGTGATAAGGTACCCATTGAGGGTATTGGAAATTTGAAACTATTTGATAGAGAGTCTAAGGCTTTATACATGCCCACCTTTACATCTAATTTACTCTCAGTAAAAAGGGCAACTTGTGATCTTAATTACTATGTGATTTTAGTCCTAATGAGGTTCATTTTCAGGATATTGAGACAAGTAAGATGATTGGAAAATGTGTGAGCAAAGGAGACCTCTATTTTTTTGAAGACACCAAGCTTAAGTCAGATTTACCTTATGCTTTTAATTCTTCTTCTGTTTTAGATTCCAGTGTTTTATGGCATGCTAGATTAGGCCACCCTCATTCTCGTGCCTTAGGAATGATGTTACCTAACTTGTCTTTTAAGAATGATAGCTGTGAAGCTTGTATTCTTGGTAAACATTGCATAACTGTTTTTTATAAATCAAACACCATTTATGAACATTGCATTGATCCAGTTCACTCAGATGTCTAGACTGCACCTTGTGTATCTAGGTAAAACCACAAATACTTTGTCACCTTTATAGATGAGATATCAAAGTATACTTGGCTGACCTTAATCCAATATAAAGATAGAGTGTTAGAAGCTTTTATCAACTTTCAAAGCTATATCACTAATCATTTCAATGCCAAGATTAAAATTTTTAGGTCAGACAATGGTGGTGAATACACAAGTCATGCTTTTAAGAACCATTTAGCCAAACATGGAATCATCCATCAAACCAGTTGCCCATACACACCTCAACAAAATGGAGTGGCAGAGAGGGAAGAATAGACATATCATGGAGGTCGCTAGGAGTATGATGTTCCACACTAATGTCCCAAAACATTTTTGGGGTGATGCTGTGGTATCAGCATGCTACCTGATCAATAGAACACCTGCACGGATCCTCCATGATGTCTCTCACTATGAGGTATTGAATAAAACCAAACCCTCTCTTGATCATTTGCGTGTGTTTGGATGTCTCTGGTTTGTTTTGATTCCAGGAGAACAAAGAAATAAACTTGAAGCCAAAAGTGTCAAAACCATATTCATTGGGTATTCTGCAAATCAAAAGGGATACAAGTGATATGTACCAGAAACCAGGAGAGTAATGGTCTCAACGGATGTTAAATTTGTGGAGTCAAAAGGATATTATGGTGAGAAAAGATGGGATAACCTGAACGATCTCTCACACGCCCCATCAGACAGAGCAAATAACTTGAGAATCATCCTGGAGAGCCTTGGTGTTACCCAGCCCAAGGCAAGGGAGGTTCCAAGAGAGGCGCCCCATCAAACCGCAGATACAGTTCAAGAGGGTATCCAGGTTGATCCTGAGGGGGAAAACCAACCAGAACCAGAAGTAACAATGCAGCATGAAGGTTCTGAAAGTCATGATCAACCTCATCACCCTGAAGATCATGAAGATGAGGACACTGAAGAGCAAGTGCAAGTACAGCCATTAAGAAGAAGCACCAGAATTAGGCATGATCCAGAGACCTGGAAAAATAAAAGGGTATACTTCAATGCCAATGCAGTTGCTCATCCCACTCAGGCAGTTTGCTCCTTGGCTTAATATCCAGAAGGACATCAAACCTTCATAAGCAATGTAGATCAAGAGTACCTTCCAAGAACCTATATAGAGGCAATGGCAGATGATGAGTGGAGAGCATTAGTTGTAGATGAAATCAATGCCATGATCAAGAATGATACATGGTTTGAAACTGAGCTTCCCGAAAGAAAGAAAGCAGTAACAAGTTGCCTCATCTACACCATCAAGTATCTAGCTAATGGAAAACCAGAAAGAAAGAAGACAAGGCTGGTAGCAAGGGGGTTCACTCAGACTTATGGAGAAGATTACTTGGATACATTTGCACCAGTAGCAAAACTCCACACCATCAGAATTATACTCTCACTTGCAACCAACTTGGAGTGGGATCTATGGCAAATGGATGTGAAGAATGCCTTTCTTCAAGGAGAACTAGAGGATGAGGTCTACATGTGCCCTCTTTTGGAATTCATGAGTGTTTGTCTCATGTAAGGAGTGATTCATTCAACTTATGACTGAATCCCCTTCACCTAAGCAACAGGAACTCACCATACAAAGGAAGAGACAACCAACTTGTGGTTGAATCCTCATATACAGCTTACTATATAACCAAGAATCCTAGACAGTAAACTGGTTATATGAAGCAGAAACTCTCTAGTATGAATCTAATCCTTGAGAAGTAACACAACACTTAGAGTTTGTGTACTTAGATGAATGGGATTTAGAATCAGTAAGCTAGAGTTTAGGACAATAGATAAAGAAAAGTTTAGAGTGAGTTTGACAAGTATTAGGCTGCCTTAAGAGAGAAAGAGCTAAGGCAGCCTCTAAACCATAATACTTAACTCCTACATTGTGAATATTGTTTAGACACAAGCAAGAGAGAGAGAGCCACGATTTTAGATAGAGAGAAACTTGTCTATTGATTATGGTAAGTGTTACAAGAGAGGGTGAAGGTCTTTAAATAGACAATCACTTACAATAAACAATTGCTAAATCAGAAAATGACTAAACAACTAATATAATGAAGAAATGGAAGAGGCCAGGAGTATATGGACAAGGTGAGCCACAACCAGATGAGGAGAAAAGAACAGGAGAGAGGTTGGCACGGTCTGGTTGAGTGAAAGTGACAGGTCCAGCTACTTCTCCAAAGCAACCCATGTGACTTCTTCTTGTCTAATTCAAACCAGCCTGTCTTATTTATATTCAAACATGTTTCCTTGACTTCTCAGAGGTTACCAACGTTCATATTCAGTCTTCCAAAGTCCTTTCTTGCCTTGCAAGGTAAGCTAGGTCAAGATGATTGCTTGTGGAGCAAGTCTGTACGAGCATAACCAAATTCGCTTCTCTTGATGAACTCTCTTTAAATCATCAACCTGCTTCTTCTTCTGGTCATTCCTTTCTTTATTTTAACTCCCTCCTCCTGGTCTAGAAGACATGGTCAAACCAAGAAATGTGTTGAGACTCAAGAAGGCTATCTATGGGCTAAAGCAATCATCATGAGCTTGGTACCATAAGCTCAGCACTACCGTCAATGGAGAAGGGTTTAGTAGATCTGAGGCAGACCATACTCTATTCACTCTCACCAACCAACAAGGTATAGTAGTCATCCTTGTGTATGTTGATGATATCAATCCTTGTGTATGTTGATGATATCAATCCTTGTGTATGTTGATGATATCATCATCACAGGGAGTGACAAAGAAGGTATACAAACCACTAAAGCTTATTTGAAATCTGTTTTTGATATTAAAGATTTGGGTGAACTAAAGTACTTTCTTAGAATAGATATATGCCGATCTAAAGAGGGGCTCTTCTTATCCCGGAGAAAGTACACACTGATCTATTGAATAGAGCAGGTATGCTTGGAGAAAAACCAGCAAAGACTCCACTGGAGGATGGCTATAAGATCTTGCGTGAGGGGAGTATGAGGCAACACCATTTGATGATCCAAAACAATGCAGAAGACTAGTGGGTAAGCTTATCTACTTAAATATCACTAGACCTGATATATGTTTTGCTGTGAACCAGGTGAGCCAGCATATGCAAGTGCCAAAGGTTCATCACTGGAAAATGGTGGAGAGGATACTTAGATATCTTAGTGGAGCTCCTGGACAAGGAATATGGATGGGATGTAATGGCAACAAAGAAGTAGTGGGATACTGTGATGCTGATTGGGCAGGAGACAGAAATGATAGGAAGTCCACCAGTGGCTATTGAACCTTCATTGGAGGCAATTTGGTAACCTGGAAAAGCAAGAAGCAAAAGGTGGTTTCATGTTCAAGTACTGAAGATGAATATAGAGCCATGAGGAAGCTCACAAATGAGCTGGTGTGGATCAAAGGATATCTCAAAGATTTGGGAATTGAGATCACTTCTCCAATCACAATGCATAGTGAGAACCAGGCAGCCATTCACATAGCCTCAAACTAAGTGTTTCATGAGAGGACAAAACACATTGAGGTGGACTGCCATAAGGTGAGGCAAATGGTGATCCAAGAAGTCATATTGCCTTGATACACAAGGAGTGAAGATCAGTTGGCCAACATTTTCACTAAAGCCGCAAGTACCAAGATGTGTGAGTCCATTTATCCTAAACTTGGACCCACTGACATTACCAAGGCATGATCCTCTTAGCTATTGACCTTAGGGAATAAAGAAGACAAAGAAATGAAGCGGATGAGGTTACTTGGAGAGAAGGCAGTCCATACATGTGTACGGAATGACTTAACTCACAAGTCACTTATCTGTGACCTAGAAGAGACTTGAGAGACAAGGAAAAGAGGAGCACTCGCCAAGTTTGAATATTCAAACAGAAGAGTGAACCGTTAAAGGCAAGAAGACAAAGGGTGAATTGTTTATGGTAAAAGTCACATGTGTTCAGCTCACCCACTTGCAAGCAGACCGTTCAGGACATGTCCCTTTCCCTCTCCAGAATCTCGACCAGAGCAACATTATTTTATTCATTCCTTTTTTTATTCATATATGGACAAAAGGCATCTTGCCTATTTAGGCTCTTGTAACCAGTTATTCAGAAGCAAGGAAAAAGAATCCTTCCTCATTCTCTTTTCTCTCTCGTGTACAAACAACAAATCTCTCTCTCTTTCTTCTGCTCTCGAATCAAACACACTCTCTCTCTCTTGTTCTTGAGTGTTCTTCACCATATTCTTCATAAACTTACACTTAGGAGTGAGAGTTACTAAGGTAGTTTTCCTTCCTTTGAACTCAAAGGAATGCTTGTTGGTATAGCCATCATGAACCACATGCCTATCTGATTGCCAAGGCCGTCCAAGGAGGATGTGACTTGCTTCCATTGGTAACACATCACAAAGGACTTCATCCTCATATCTTCCAATGGCTAGAGGCACCATCACTTGACTGGACACCTTCATCTCACCTTCCTCATTGAGCCATTGTAGCCGGTATGGTTTTGGATGCTTTTGAACTTTCAATCCCAACTTCTTTACCATTGTTTCACTAGCAACATTAACACAACTTCCACCATCCACAATGAGACTACAAACCTTTCCTTGCACCAAACACCTTGTGTAGAAAAGGTTACGTTGTTCCAGTTCCTCAGCCTTGGTTTGTAGGTTCAAGAGTCTCCTAGCCACCAACAATCTTCCTTTGACTGGTTCTTCTTCATATTCTTCTTCAGACTCCTCATGATCATACTCAGATCTATAGTCTTCAGACTCATACTCTCCATTCTCCAATAAGATCATGATTCGTTTGTTGGTACACTCATTTGCATAGTGCCCTCTTCCTGGCATTTGATGCACTTGACATCCCTAGCTCTTGAACTGGTAGCTTCGGCCTTCCCTTTATCTTTTCCAAAGATGACACTTGGTTTTGCTTCTTCTTTAGGATATGGCTTACTCTCCTTAGTGTAGGCTGGTTTCTCTTCTTTAGATGTTAGATACCTTGAGGCTCCATAGTTGGTACGAGAGTGTCCCTTCCTCTTGAGTTGTTGTTCCACAAGGATAACTTTGTGCAACATCTCTTCTAGCTCAACATAGTGTTGCATCTCAACATTGTCTTGAATCTCTCGGTTGAGTCCTCCTAGAAACCGTGACATAGTGGCTTCTCTATCTTCAGAAATGTTTGCTCTCAACATCAGTAGCTCCATCTCTTGAAAGTACTCTTCTACGGTCCTTGATCCTTGAGTGAGCTTCCTTAGTTTCTGATGTAGATCACGGTGATAATGACTTGGTGTGAGAAAAGACATATTATGGTGTGTGAGTGGTGTTTAGAACAGAGAGTGGTCGGATTTCAAGAGAAAGAGAATGAGAGGCTAAGTGAGAATCAAATAGACTGCAATGGAGAGTATTGGAGAATAAGAGAGATTTAGGAGGAGTATAAGAGACTAGGGTCAAAATACCAGAGAATAGAGAGAGAATGAGACTAGAGAATGGTGAAGAAGAAGGGGGAACTCCCCCATTCAGCTTAATTCATTTCGTGATCACAAGAGGCCAATATATAGACAAAGGAACAACAAGACAACAAAGGCAATAAACAATGAATAAACAACTATATTAGGAAGATGCCAAGGTTCTGTGCTGGTCTGGACCAGAAAGAGACAGCTCCCAACAGCTCTTTGGCTTGAGCAAGACATGTGACTTCTGTCCAAAATTCAAATTCAAATCAGTTCCTTTTGCCTCCAACAACTCCATTTCATATTTAGGGGAGTTCTGGTCGAACTTATGTCCCTAGCTTTGCACCAACATGATCATGATAATTTTGTACAATGTTTGCACCAAAATTATCTTGACCCGGACTTTGCACAGAGCTTCTTTGGTTGATTCAAGGCTGACCCGAGTTTTGCTAATTCTTTATCTTTCTTGTGCAAATCTTGTGCAAAATAATCTTTTTGTACAAACTTTGCACATCATTATTTTTGCACAATATTTTCACAAGCGACCTTCACTCTCAACTGGTGCTTCTTCCTTCTTCATTCATGTTAAGTTGTGTTATCCATCTTGGGGTTGATTAGAAAGAAGAGAGGAGAAGGGTTTGGGTCGACTTTGTCTGTACAAGGCCGTACAGGCCATAAAGGCCGTACAAGGTCGACAAAAAGTATCTCGACCAAGATTTACCATTTGGGTAAAACCAAAGTTACCCGACTGCTTTACTTGGGAGGTAACCATATCCACTTGTTGGAAAGGAAGAAGGGAGCCGCGTGGACAGGCTGGCACGAGCTGGAAGGATAAGCATCTTGTCAAAGATGCTGATGTCATTTACTTGGCCAGGAAGCCTAGGTTTGAATTAGGCGCGCCCCCTCTTTTGGTCTCAGCCACATCTTTCCTTTTCTTGCTTTATGAAAACCCTTGTATCCCTCTCTATATATTGCAATCCCGAGTGGATGAATAAAGCAGACAGTTCTCTCTATTATTTTCGAGGCTTCAAACATGTTCTTCATAGTATCTTAATCTTTCTTAGCTCTTAGTCTAAATCGAGTCTCTTTGTTGTATAATCTGTTCTTTGTTTAATCCTTCTTACTTATTCATCTACAATATCAAAAGATCTCATGGAATCATAGCCAGGTTAATCATCATCTGGGTTTGTGTTCTTCAAGTCGATGAAGATCAAGGTTGAAACTTTTTGAAGATCTAAGGTGGTTTCGTGTAGATCCGGGTAGAAGACTGAAGTTTGATACTTGTGTGTTGCAAAAGCTTGAGTCTTTCGTTCCTTTCTTCAAAGACTCAACCTTTCCGTGTGTTTCTGGGTTCATCAGTGTTCTAAGTTCTAGATCTATCCATTTCCAAGATTTTGAAGCCAAGCTGGTTGAAGATGGAGAGTGTTAGCATGAAGGTTTCGGTTACTCTCAAGGGGAGTAACTATCTATTGTGGTCTCTTCTAGTGAAGACTGCCGTGGGAAGTAAGGGTCTATGGGGTCATCTCACTTCCGGTGAGGCTCCTAAACTCATTACTCAAGAAGGGGAAGCTGCGGATGCCACTAGTGAAGTGGAGAAATGGCAGCAAGAAGACATGATGGTGATGACACTTCTTCAAGGATCTCTAGAGACCTCTATCATGGAAGCTTATAGCTACTGTGAAACTGCAAAGGATCTATGGGATACCTTGAAGAAGGTGCATGGGAATATCTCAAACCTAAGCCGGGTGTTTGAGGTGAGAGAGCAATCAATGGGTTGATACAAGAAGATATGGAGTTCACTACGCATCTTGGGAGGTTTCGGGCACTCTGGTCTGAGCTTGAAATGCTAAGACCCAACACGGTTGATGCTGATGATTTGAATGAGAGGCGAGAGCAAGATAAGGTCTTCGGACTCCTCCTTACTCTAAACCCAGCCTACAACAGCCTCATCAAGCATATCTTGAGAGCTGAGAAACTTCCAACTCTAGAAGATGTGTGTGCTCAGATCTAAAGGAACAAGGGTCTATTGGGTAGTTTGGAGGCAAAGGGGAACTTACTCTAGCTAACCAAGCTGCGCAAACTGATCAAGCTGAAGCCCCAATGGCAAACAAGGCGGCTTACAACAAGTATGAAGACAAGAGGTTCAATGGTAACTGTGATCACTGCAAGAAGCATGGCTACAAGAAGAGTCAATGTTGGATCCTCCACCCACATCTCAAGCCGGCCAAGTTCATGAAGGAGAGGGAAGCTAGAGCTCACATCTCGGAGAGTTCAAATGGTGCTAGCTCAAGCAAGACAATCGATGGTGATAAGAAGGAAACGAGTGAAGGAAAGTCCCTGGTTGCCTACACAGGAAACACCAGCCAGAGCAATGATTAAGACTACATAAAGAGGTCTGACATTGAATCTCTCATCAAAATGCTCAAGAAGAATGGTAACACCTTTGGTAACCTTAATGGGTATTTTCTTGGTGCTTCAATGATTGCTAGCAAACTTGAAAATGTGAATGAAAGAGGATGTTTAGAACTAGTAGGACAATAGAGAATGATGTGAACCATCTAAACCCTGCTTGTTCTAGTTCTAATATTGCTTGTCACATTGCTAGTAGCTCAACTAAACCATTGATAGTAGATTCATGTGCTTCTCATCACATGATAAGTGACACCAGTTTGATCAAATACATTGAACCGGCCAATGGTCATGTCATGATTGCTAATGGTGATAAGATTCCTATTAGAGGAATAGGAAATCTAAAACTGTTTAGTAAGAACTCAAGAGCTTTCTATATGCTTGATTTCACTTCAAACTTGTTATTCGTTAAGAAGTGCACTAATGATTTGGATTGTAAGGTAATATTCAGTCCTAACAATGTTGAGTTTCAGGATACTGAGAGCCAAAAGGTGATTGGAAAAGGAGTTACCAAGGGCGAGTTATATATGCTTGAAGAGCTTGATCCTATTTCTGATTTTAGTTGTTCTTTTACTTCTGCTTCCTCTGTTTTAAATAAGAATGCTTTGTGGCATGCTAGACTAGGACATCTCCATGTTAGAGCTTTGAAATTGATGTTACCAGGTGTTGTTTTTGAAAATAATGAGTGTGAAGCTTTCATTTTAGGCAAGCATTCTAAGACTGTTTTTCCAAGATCATCTACTGTTTATGAAAAATGCTTTGATTTGATTCATTCTGATGTGTGGAGTGCTCGTTTTATATCTAGGAATAATCATAAGTACTTTGTAACATTCATTGATGAAAAATCCAAATACACCTGGTTAACACTTATTCCATCAAAAGATAGGGTCCTTGATGCATTTAAGAACTTTCAATCTTATGTGACTAACCACTATCATGCCAAGTTTAAAATCTTTAGATCAGATAATGGAAGGGAGTATACCAGTCATGCGTTCAAAGATCACTTAGCTCAACATGGGATTCTCCACCAGACTAGTTGCCCTTATACTCCTCAACAAAATGGAGTTGTTGAGAGGAAGAATCGCCACCTCATCGAAGTAGCAAGGTCCTTAATGTTTCAAGCCAATGTGCCCAAGAGGTTTTGGAGTGATGCTGTGACTACAGCTTGTTACCTGATCAACCGCACACCCACAAAGATATTACAAGATCAAGCTCCCTTTGAAGTCTTAAACAAGTACAAGCCATCGGTGGACTACCTGCGAGTCTTTGGGTGCTTGTGTTATATGCTGATTCCAGGAGAGCTGAGAAAACAAGTTGGAAGCCAAGAGTACAAAAGAAATGTTCATAGGCTACTCCACAACTCAAAAGGGATATAAATGTTATGATCCGGTTGGCAAGAAGATTTCTGGTGTCTAGGGATGTCAAGTTCATAGAAGAAAGGGGTATTATGAGGAAAAGAATCAAGAAGAGTTGAAGGGACCTTACCTCGGATAAGGCAGCAACTCTAAGGATTATCTTGGAAGGTCTTGGCATTGGAGTGACCAAGAACCCGGGAGGAAATGGTCCAACAGGGACAAATGAAGCAAATCAGTCTCCCCACCTTGGTCATGAGGGGGGAAAACACTGAAGATCAGGAAGGTGGAAGCACTGACAGAAGTGGGAGTTTGATTCAGGCCAAGAGGAGTTTGATTCTCTAGAGGAAGATAGAGGTTCCGGGTCTCATGATCAAGGTGGTGATACTCAAGAAGGCTCAGAGAAGTACTGAGCATCAAGAAGAGGAAGAACCTGAAGAAGGGGAAGTAGAACAGCAGCAACAGTTGAGGAGAAGTTCTAGGATAAGAAGACCACCATCTGATTGAGTTAACACTAGGGTATACAATAATTCCCAAGCGGTTGCTCATCCATCTCAAGTGGTCTGCTTTTTTACTAAGTATCCAGAAGAGAATTGTTCCTTTATGGTCAGTCTGGACGAGAGCTATATACCTAGATCCTATGAGGAAGCTGTTAAAGAAAAGGAATGGAAGGATTCAGTTGGTTCTGAGGCGAGTGCAATGATCAAGAATGACACTTGGTATGAAATTGAGTTGCCAAAAGGGAAGAAGGCAGTAACCAGTAGAAGGATCTTTACCATCAAATACTTGGCGAATGGGAAGATTGATAGAAGGAAAACCAGGTTGGTTGCAAGAGGGTTTACTAAAACCTATGGAGAAGATTATGTGGATAGCCTTTGCACCAGTTGCAAAAGCTTCACACTATTAGAATCATATTGTCTCTTGCCGTTAACCTTGAGTGGGGTTTGTTGCAAATGAATGTTGAAGAACGCATTTCTTCAAGGAGAACTTGAAGATGAGGTCTATATGCATCCTCCACCAGTCTGGAACACTTAGTGAAGAAGGGAAATGTTCTTCGGCTCAAGAAGGCAATCTATGGTCTCAAACAATCTCCTAGAGCCTGGTACAACAAGTAGAGTACTACTCTAAATGGCAAAGGGTTTAAGAAATCTGAACTGCGATCATACCTTGTTCACTCTCTCGACCACATCAGGTATATTTGTCCTTCTTGTATATGTTGTTGATATCATCATCACAGGAAGTGATAAGGCAGGTATTCAATCCACTAAAGACTTCCTTAAATCTGTGTTTGAAATTAAAGACTTGGGAGAGATGAAATACTTCCTTGGTATTGAGATATGTAGATCCAAGGAAGGCTTGTTTTCTGTCCCAAAGAAAGTATACCCTTGATCTCTTGAAATATGCAGGGAAACATGGAGGAAGACAGCCAAGATGCCACTAGAGGATGGAGTTACAAAGTTCCTCGTGAGGGCGAGATTGAAGAAAGTTGGCCATTCCATGATCCTAAGCTTTATAGAAATCTTGTTGGTAAGTTGATCTATCTTACCATTACCCGACCTGATATCTGTTTTGATGTGAACTAGGTGAGCCAACACATGCAAATCCCAAAGGAACATCATTGGCACATGGTTTGAAAGGATCCTGATGTATTTAAACGGTTCACCAAACCTTGGAGTATGGATTGGGGTGCAACAGAAGCACCGAAGTGGGGGCTATTGTGATGCGGATTGGCCAGGAGATAGGATGGACAGGAAGTCAACCAATGGATGTTGCACTTCATAGGTGGGAACTTAGTTACTTGGAAGAGCAAGAAGCAGAAGGTGGTCTCTTGTTCCAGTGCAGAAGCTGAGTATAGGGCAATGCTGAAGCTTACAAACGAGCTGGTGTGGATCAAAGGCATTCTGAAGCATGTGGAGATTGATCAGTCTACACCAATGACCATGCACTGTGATAATTAAGCCGCAATCCATATAGCTTCCAACTCTGTTTCCATGAAAGAACCAAGCACATTGAGGTTGATTGCCACAAGGTGAGGCAAATGATTGGTTTGGGAGTGATCTTGCCATGTTAGACAAGTTGTGAGGATCAGTTGGCGGATGTGTTTAACAAAGGCAGCTAGACAGAAGACAATGGAGTCCATCCATGTGAGGTTGGGACTCATTGATCTAACCCAACTTTGCTAATCCCCTGCTATGGGGTCTCCACTCTTTTTCCCTCATCTAAGGGTTTAATCCCAAAAAGGGTTTTCTCTTTGGTGAGGTTTTTAATGAGGGAGATCTCATAGCCTTCCAAGCTTGACTTGTTCCATATGGTCAAGCTTAAGGGGGAGTGTTAAGTTGTGGTATCCATCTTGGGGTTTATTAGAAATAAGAGAGGAGAAGGGTTTGGGTCGACCTTGTCTGTATAAGGCCGTACAAGCCATACAGGCCGTACATGCCGTACAAGGGTCGACTAAAAGTATCTCGACCAAGATTTACCTTTCGGGTAAAACCAAAGTTACCCGACTGCTTTACTTGGGAGGTAACCTATCCACCCATTGGAAAGGAAGAATGGAGCTTCGTGGACAGGCTGGCACGAGTTGGAAGGATCAGCATCTTTTCAAAGATGCTGATGCCATTTACTTGGCTAGGAAGCCTCGGTTTGAATTAGGCGCGCCCCCTCTTTTGATCTCAGCCACATCTTTCCTTCTCTTGCTTTACGAAAACCCTTGTATCCCTCTCTATATATTGCAACCCTGAGTGGATGAATAAAGAAGACAGTTCTCTCTATTATTTTCGAGTCTTCAAACATCTTCTTCATTGTCTCTTAATCTTTCTTAGCTCTTAGTCTAAATCGAGTCTCTTTGTTCTATAATCTGTTCTTTCTTTCATTCTTCTTACTTATTCATCTACAATATCAAAAGATCTCAATTCCAACACTCCACCTCAAGCTTGACCATAGGAGATCCTTGGACAAGCTTGGAACCTTGAAGAAGCTCCCTCATTAAAAACCTTAGCCAGAAAACCCATTTGGGACAAAACCAGCTAAGGAAAAGAGTAGAGTTCTTCAAAGCCTGAGGATTGGCCAGTGAGCCTAAGGAACTTTGGATAATTCATGGTGGAGTCCTTAGGCTCTGGATCATGGCCTAACTTGTAGTGCAAACATGAATTCCATTACTTGCACACACCAACACCTTGGATCTCTTCTTTAGGCTGGTTTGTTGTCTCCCCCTCTCTTCTGACTACTCGCCATCTCCAAAGGGGTTATAGACTACCAGCTTCTGTCACATTGAGATCCAAGTATGGTACCTGATACATTATCCCAAAGGTGCATCAGCTATTAGGACAATACACTAAACAATCATCCAAAGCATTTCAAGTAATACAATCAGAATGATAAATCAACTGAAATGAGAGTTTTATGTGCTTCCCTTTCATAAGGATGGTGGGGAGTGAACTCCACTTGAATTCTTCACTTGGTAAGAAAGAACTCGGATCATGGATGCTTCATCAACACAAGCATGGAACTGAGAATAGGAAGGACCTAGCTTGCATGGCTGTAATGGGTTCTATATGGCTTTTTTGATCAGGTTTTATGATGCAAGTGTGAACTCCACAGCTTGCAGGATGCAATGGACGACTTGGATCTTCAGGATTGCGCATCCCCACTACAGCTGCGCCTAAGCCAACCGGTTCATCCCTTGATCTCTTCTCCACTGCCTTAAACAACCACTCTTCCTTGTGTGTCTCTTGAACCAGGAGCACAACAACCCCTACAGCCTGCGCTTAAGCCAACCGGTTCTACACACAAGTTAGCTTTTCCATGTTCAGGAATATACACAGTGTGTAGGCTCTGAACACATGGACAAAGCCTTCTTCTTTGTCTTGGTTTGATGATGGACAGAGAGCACCTCTTGTGTACCTGAAACATCACTCAAACTCAAGCAAGAATCAGACCACACACACTAGGATCAGACATTGATAACTCACCAATTATGATCCCACTGCTTTAAGAAAATGCAATGGACAGAATCTAAACAACTCATTTAGTTCAAATCCATGCAAACCAGTTCACTAAATGACACACGCCTAGGATGCTTCTTTGGTTGATGGGAGGATATATCCTTGCAGTAACGAATCAAAGACTCAAGTTCTTCAAGGTTTGTGGATTGAATGGTGACACCAGAGGGATGGATGATCTCTTGATACTCCTAGATGACTAAATCGGATATGACACACCAACTTAGACACCCTTAGACTCTGGATATTACACACCAGAAACACCTCAACTCGCCAACTAGAGAGAGAGAGAGATAAATAGGGTTTTTGATAAAAGACTTCTTAAGTTCTCAAGGGTTTGCGAAAACCCTTAAATAAAGAAACCAAAGAACATGCTCTAGGGTTTCAGGAAATATAACATAAAAACTATAGTCTTAAAATAACATAAGATAAAAGTAAATAATCTTCAAGTAGTCTTGGGCCGAGATAGGGCCTAGGTGATTTGTAAGACAAGTCGTGGCCTCGCTAAAAACCTTCCTTCGGAAAACCTCGTGGGACAAAACCAAAAGCAAGGAAAAGAGCACACACCAAATGTCTTGCCTAAACACTAGCTCAGCTTGATGTAGAGATAGCTTGAATGGTGATCAAGGTATCTCGGACCATCAAACCTTGTCCAAGACTTTCTTCTTGTTGTGGATGTGAAGTGAGTAATCCTACAACAATCTCTTTGAGTTTCTTGGCTCTGGAACAGGTCATGGGACCTTCTGGAATGGTCAAAGCATCATCACCAGGCTGCTGGTGCATTGTGGCATCATGTGTCTCGTCTAAGCTCTCTTTATCCTTTTTGGTAAGCTTGTCCATGATCACATCATCCCCTCCCTCTTAAAAATGATTTGTCCTCAAATCTGGTTCATCATCAACAAAAGGAACCAAGTCAGTGACAGTGAAGATGTTAGACACATCATACTTACCTTGGAGATCAAGTTTATAGGAATTGTCATTGATCTTGTGGATGATCTCGAAGGGTCCATCAATTCTTGGCATTAGATTGGACATCCTCTCGTTGGGAAACCTCTCTTTCCTTAGGTGAAGCCAAACCTTGTCACCAACTTCAAAGAGTTGCACACGCCTTCCCTTGTTGGCTTGCTTCTCATAGTACTTAGTTTTATGTTCAATGTTTTGTCTAGCCTTCTCATGGATTTGGTGGATCATCTCAGCTTTCTTCTTATCGTCCAAAGTAACCCTTTCACACTCAGGTAATAGCATTAGATCTAAAGGAGAGGTGGGATTGAACCCATAAACAATTTCAAAAGGAGAATACTTAGAAGCAGAATGCATGGCATGATTGTATGCAAATTCACAATGAGGTAAGTAATCTTCTCAAGTTTTCAAGTTCTTTTTGATGAATGCATGCATGAGGGTTCCTAGAGTCCTATTAACTACTTCAGTTTGCCCATCAGTTTGCGGATGATAAGTAGTGGAGAACAACAACTTAGTGCCTAGATTAGACCAATGAGTCTTCCAAAAGTAACTAAGAAACTTAGTATCCCTATCAGAAACTATAGTCCTAGGCATGCCATGTAAACGAACAACCTCTTTAAAGAACAAGTTAGCAACATGCAATGCATCATCAGTCTTATGAAAAGCTTTGAAATGTTCCATTTTAGAGAACCTATCAACAACAACAAATATGGAGTCCTTTCCGGTTCTAGTCCTAGGCAATCCAACAATGAAATCCATAGATATGTCATTCCAAGGATGGTGAGGAATTGGTAAATGAGTGTACAAACCCTGAGTTTGGACTTGGGACTTGGCATGCTTGCAAGTAGCACACCTTCCACAGATTCTCTCAACATCTCTTTTCATGTGTGGCCAATAGAAGTGATCCTGCAAAACTTTAAGAGTCTTGGCAATCCCAAAATGTCCCATTAGACTGCCCCCATGGGATTCCCTAACAAATAGATCTCGTAGAGAACAATTAGGCACACACAATCTGTTATCATAGAACAAGAATCCATCTTGCCTAAAGTAGTGTCCTGCAGCAAATTTCTCACAAGACACCGCTTCTTTAAAATCAAGGTCAGTCTCATGTGTGTCCTTAATCTGCTCAATGTGGAAATGTGGAATAAGGTTAAGGAGGATTAGAGGATGCTTGTGTGAAGATTTGGAGAGAAAAGGAGATGGTGCAAAAATAGGGGAATGGTACAGACGGTACGGCCGGTGTACGGACCACCCGACCAAAACCACTTCAGATCATCCTAACTTCACTTATTGAGGATGTGCGAAAATAGGGCGAGAGTGTACGGACATGCCTGGTCCGTACACTTGGAGTTACCGGTGTGGTGAAAGGTAAATGGACGAGTGAAGGAAGAAGGAAAGCTTCAGGATAAGGGAGAAGGTTTGGTCTTCACTTGGTGCGAACCAAGAGGATAAGGTTGGCGCGTCTTCGGAGAGCTGGTGCTAGCTGGAAAGGTGCAAGAGCATCTAGTCAAGATGCTCTTGGTATCAAACGTGCGAGCCACCTTGTCCACAAGTTTGAACTTGGCGCTCCTCCGGTCAAGCTGACCTAACATGGTTTACTTTTTCTCTCCGTTAAACCCTTGTATCTCCTTCACTATATATTTGTAAACCCTCAGCAAGCAATAAACTAATGGAGTCTATTCTCTCCTTTATCATTTTCGATTCTTAGTTCCTAAAGCATTAATCTCGCTAATCTCTCTTGAATCTCTTCAATCTCTCTATATCTTGTTCATTTCTTAAAACTTTCACTCAAACCTAGTAGCTTAGCATCAAGGGTGGTCAAGAGAACATACCTCCAAGATAGTGCATCAGCAACTATGTTCTCCTTACCTTGTTTGTATTTGATCACGTATGGGAATGTCTCTATGAACTCAGCCCACCTGCGTGTCTCTTACTAAGCTTACTCTTCCCTTTTAGATACTTTAGGGACTCATGGGCAGTGTGTATGAAAAACTCCTTGGGCCACAAGTAATGCTGCCATGTTTGTAAGGCCCTCAACAAAGCATAGAGTTATTTGTCATATGTAGCATAGTTGAGAGTGGCTCCTCCAAGCTTCTCACTAAAGTAGGCGATGGGTTTCCTATCCTGCATCAATACAGCACCAATTCCAATCCTCGAGGCATCACATTCTCTCAAAGGTTTTAGTAAAGTCAAGAAGCATTAAGAGAGGTGACTAAGTAAGCTTCTCTTTAAGGGTTTGGAATGCGGCTTCTTGTGCTTCTCCCCATTTGAATCCTACATCCTTCTTGATTACTTCAGTCAATGGAGCTGCAATGGTGCTAAAATCCCTCACAAAACGCCTGTAAAACCCAGCAAGCCCATGGAAACTTCTCACTTCTCCTACTGTGGTTGGGCTTGGCCAGTCCTTGATGGCTTTGATCTTCTCCTCGTCCACCTTAACTCCATCTGCACTCACAACAAAGCCTAGAAAGACCAAGTTATCTGTACAAAAAGTACACTTCTTCAAGTTGGCAAAGAGTTTCTCATTTCTTAGCACATTAAGAACAACCCTAAGATGTTCTATATGATCCTCAACGTTCTTGCTATATACAAAGATGTCATCAAAGTATACCACAACAAAGATGCCTATGAATGATCTAAGAACATGATTCATCAATTTCATGAATGTACTAGGTGCATTTGTCAATCCAAATGGCATAACTAACCACTCATACAAACCATGCTTAGTCTTAATGCAGTTTTCCATTCATCTCATTCTTTCATCATAATCTGATGATAACCACTTTTCAAATCTATCTTAGAGGAAGATGAAAGAACCATGTAATTCATCAAGCATATCATCTAGTCTAGGTATAGGATGGCGATACTTCACTGTAATGTTGTTGATTGATCTACAATCAACAGACATGCGCCAAGTACCATCCTTCTTAGGCACAAGGAGCACTGGTACAACACATGGGATCAAACTCTCTCAGATATATCCCCTTCTCCATGAGTTCCTCTGCTTGTCTTTGCAACTCCTTTTTCTCAACCGGATTGGTTCTGTAAGCTGGCCGGTTTGGAAGTGTAGATCATGGAACAAAGTCTATCTAATGCTCAATCCCACGTAAGGGAGGTAAACCAATGGGGGTTGTCCTCAGGAAATACATCTTGAAACTCATGCAAAAGAGAAACCATTTCACTCGGATATACCGGTGTAGGATCTGTTAAGTTCAAAAGATTTTCTTTAAAGACAAGTAAGATAGCTGGTTGTTTAGAGTAGAGAGTTCTTTTGATATCACCCATGTCTGCATAGAAGTTTGATTCTTAGTTCCAGCCGGTTTGAGATCAATCTCCTTCATCTTTTGGAGCTGAATCTGATCATGCTGAACTTCCTTAGGTGTCAAAGGAACCAGGAAAGTCTTGCGGCCCTTGAACTCAAAGGAATGCTTGTTGGTGAAACCATCATGTATGACTCGGCGATCAGATTGCCAAGGCCTCCCAAGAAGTATGTGACCAGCTTCCATAGGTAAGACATCACTCAAGACCCCGTCTTCATATCTTCCTATGGCTAAAGGAATAAGAACTTGATTAGAGACCTTCATGGTGCCTTCTTCATTAATCCATTGTAGCCTGTAAGGTTTTGGTTGCTTATGAACCTTCAAACCAACTTCTTGACCATTGTCTCACTAGAAGCATTCACACAACTGCCTCCATTAACTATAAGGCTGCAAAACTTTCCTTGGACCAAGCACCTTGTGTAGAACAGGTTCTCACGTTGCTCGAGCTCTTCAGTCTTTGTTTGCAAGCTTAGGAGTCTTCTTGCTACTAACAACTTCCCTTGGACCAGTCCTTCTTCATGCTCTTCCTCAGTTCATCTTGGTCAGACTGGGTGCTGTCATCTTCTGAAACATACTCACCATCTTCTAGTAGAATCATGACCCTCTTGTTGGTACATTCATTAGTATATTGACATCGTCCTTGGCACTTGAAACACTTGACATCCCGTGATCTGGAACTAGAAGCCTCAGCCTTGCCCTTGCCCTTGTCAAGGGTACTACTCGGTTTGGTTTCTTCTCTCGGGTAGGGTTTGTTTTCTTCTGATATGGCTTAGACTCCTTAGGATATGTTGACTTCTCTTCCTTGGTGTTGTGTAACCGGTTGGATCCAAAGCTGGTTCGTGAATGTCCCTTCCTCTTAAGCTGTTGTTCCACAAGAATAGCCTTGTGTAACATCTCTTCTAACTCCATATAATGTTGCATCTCAACATTGTCTTGTATCTCACGGTTTAGACCCCACAGAAACCTTGACTTTGTGGCTTCTCTATCTTCAAATATACTAGCCCTTAGCATGAGTAACTCCATCTCTTGGTAGTATTCTTCTACTGATTTTGAGCCTTGGGTGAGTTTTCTGAGTCTATGATGAAGGTCCCGGTGATAGTGACTTGGGACAAATCTTTTGCGCATAATAGACTTCATCTCTGGCCATATTTCAACTGGTTCCTCACCATTCCTTCTTCGGTTAGTAACATACTGATCCCACCAGCTTTTGAGCATAGTCATAGAACTCAGTAGCAGCTATCTGGATCTTCTTTTGATTTGTGTACTGCTTACACTGAAAGACCAGCTCAATCATCTTCTCCCATTCAAGATAGGCATCCAGATCAGCTTTCCCATGGAAGGGGGGTGTCTTGATCTTTAAACCAGCAAGCTCATCTCTCTTGTTTGCCCTTCCTTCTTGTCCACGTCTCTGCCTCCTTTGGCTTTGTCTTGATGAGGAACTGATATGTTCATAGTAGTTATCAGTTTTCTTCAGAGCCAGCATGCTCTTGTCTAGTTGGGTTGCGTGTTGTGATGAGGTGTTGAATATATAGAAGAAGGAGGCTTAGAGAGTCTAATATGAAGAGAAGAAGAGAATGGGAGCTTAGCCAAGATTTGGGAAAATGGTACGGACCGTACGGACTGTACGGCCGACCGTACGGACCACTCGACCAAGTCTTCTCCAAATGACCTTAAACCATGTTTTGGTAATGTGCAAAATTAAGGCAGGTTGTACGGACAAGGCTTGGTCTGTACAACAAAAGTTAACGTGGTTAATAAGGTAAAAGGAGAAGACTTAACATGAGGAGGACGAGTGGGTTACTTGGAGTGGAAGAGAAGGTTTAGTCCGAGTAACCTTGGACCTTTAGACGGCAAGATGACTGTTTATGGATAAGGCTCGGTCAAGCTTCCTAGCCAGTGCTAGCTGTAAAGTGAAGAGGATCTAGTCAAGATGCCATTGGCATCTAGCCACTTGAGCCGCTCGTTTGAACCATGGATGCGCCTTTCCCTTCTGTCCACATACTTGCTCTCTCTTTACTTTTCGAAAACCCTTGTATCCCTCTCTATATATTGTAAATCTCTCTATGAATAAAGCATACGATTCACTGTCTCTTTGTTGAACTGAACAGGAGATGGGATTAGGTTCTATGGAGAAGGCTAAAGAAATGAATAGGAAGAAGTTTGGGAGTGTATGTACAGATCCGTACAAGGCCGTACAGCTAGGCCGTACAAGTGTCCGTACAACCTTTATGTCGACCAAAGTTACTTTGGGTCGAACTCAGTTACTCTGGGTAAACCAAAGAAAGTTACCATGCGTGGATAAGCTTCCTCCCTTCTTCCTTCCGTGTGTCCACATAGATTGAACCTTATGGATAAGGTTTACTCCGCGTAGACAGGCTGGCGAAGAACATCTGGTCAAGATGCCATTGGCATCAAGCGTGTGAGCCTTCTGGTCCATGTATTTCAAACCAGGCGCGCCTAAGGTCTTGACTACACATGCTCGAGTTGAAACCTTATCCTATTGTTTCCGTTAAGCTTATTTTACCTTCTCTATATATTTGTAATCCCTCTCATTCATTAAATAATCAAGGTTTCGAGTCTTTCTTTTCTCTCTAAGTTCTTCACACCCAGAAATGGGTGCTTAGGAAAGTTTGGTTCTTTAGTCTCGAAATCTCTTCTTCTTTCTCTCAAAGTCTCTTATTCTCGTTTAAACTCGGATCATATTCTACTTTTCATGGTATCAGAGCCAGGTTCACGTGGATCTGGGTATTGAATTCGTTTCATAACCAAGAACACTCAAGAAAATCTTTTCAATCCGTGAAGTTTATGATGGAAGGAACCCATGCTACGGTGATTCCGGTGACTCTAAAGGGGGGAAACTACCTCCTATGGTCTCGTGTGGTGAAGACAGCAGTGGGGAGTAAAGGTTTGTGGAACCATGTCCTTGAGGATGAGGCTCCTAAACTCATTACTCATGAAGGCGACAAGGAGGTTGTCGTGTGTGATGAACTGAAGTGGATCCAGGAAGACAACCTGGTGATGTCCATCCTTCAAAGCTCTCTAGATCCATCGATCTTAGAGGCTTACAGCTACTGTGAGAAGGCCAAGGACCTGTGGGACACCCTTCAGAAGGTGTATGGGAACATCTCAAACCTTACTAGGGTGTTTGAGATTAAACGAGCCATCAATAGTCTAGCTCAAGAAGACATGGAGTTTACAAAGCACCTTGGAAAGTTTAGAGCTTTGTGGTCAGAGCTAGAGATGTTGAGGCCGAGTACAACAGATCCAGCTGAGCTTAATGAGAGGAGGGAGCAAGATAAAGTCTTTGGCTTGCTTCTCACTCTCAACTCCAGCTACAACGATCTGGTGAAACATATCTTGAGAGCTGATAAGCTACCTACCTTGGAGGAAGTATGCGCGCAGATCCAGAAGGAACAAGGTTCATTGGGGTTGTTTGGAGGAAAGGGGGAGCTTACTCTAGCAAATCAAGCCGAGGTGCCACAAGCCAACAAGGTGAACAAGTACGAGGACAGAAGGTTCAATGGGAACTGCGATCATTGCAAGAGACAAGGGCACAAGAAGTATCAGTGCTGGATTCTCCATCCACACCTCAAGCCACCCATGTTTATTAAGGATAGAGAATCCAGGGCGAATGTGAGCTATGGAGGAACTGATCATCATGGAGCTGGACCCTCAATCCGGCCACAAGAAGCTGAAGGGCGTGAAGGTGGGGAGAACAAAGCACTGGTGACTTACACTGCTCAAACCAACCGTCCTAATGAGCATGAGTTCATCCGCCGATCAGAAATGGATGCTCTCATCAAGATGCTCAAGGATAATGGTAACATCTTTGGTAACCTCAAGGGGTATTCTTTTGGTGCATCTAAGGTTGCTAGTTTCCATGATCAAACGGATGCTTATACTCACTCTAGGATTGCTGGTCTATCTCATAGTGCTTGTAGCATGTCTAAACCTTTGATAGTTGATTCAGGTGAATCACATCATATGATTAGTGATACTAGTCTAATTAAAGACATAAAACCTGCTAGTGGACATGTTATGATAGCAAATGGTGATAGCATTCCCTTAAGAGGTATAGGCAAGTTAAAACTGTTTGACAAGGAATCTAGAGCTTTTTACATGCCTGAGTTTACATCAAACTTGTTATCGATTAAGAGATGTACTAATGACTTCCAATGCAATGTGATCTTTAGTCCTAATGATGTAAAGTTTCAGGATACTGAAAGCAGCCGATTGATTGGGCAAGGAGTTACAAAAGGTGACCTTTACTTACTTGAAGAGATCACTTCTTTGCCTAGTCATAGTTGCTCGTTTACTTCTATTCCTGCTTCTACTTTGAATAAGAATGCTTTGTGGCATGCTAGACTAGGACATCCTCATGTTAGGGCTTTAAGCTTAATGGTTCCAGGTGTTGTATTTGAAAATAATGATTGTGAAGCTTGTATCTTAGGCAAGCATTGTAAGACTGTTTTCCATAAATCCAGTACTCTTTATGATCATTGCTTTGATTTAATACAGTCAGATGTGTGGACTGCTCCTTGCTTGTCTAGAAAGAATCATAAATACTTTGTCACATTCATAGATGAGAAGTCTAAATACACCTGGATAACCTTAATTCCATCTAAAGATAGGGTGTTAGATGCATTTAGAAATTTTCAAGCTTATGTGACTAACCACTTCAATGCTAAGCTTAAAATTTTTATATCAAACAATGGTTGTGAGTACACGAGCCAAGCTTTCAAGCAACACCTATCCCAGCATGGAATTCTTCATCAAACATGCTGCCCTTACACACCTCAACAGAATGGAGTGGCCGAGAGAAAGAACATGCATCTTATGGAGGTTGCTCGTTCTATGATGTTCCAAGCAAATGTACCCAAGAGATTCTGGAGTGATGCTGTGGCCACAGCTTGTTATCTTATCAACTGAACCCCAACCGAAGTCCTTGATGATCAGTCACCATTTGAAGTGTTGAACAAGTATATGCCAGCCTTAGATCACATACGGGTCTTTGGTTGTCTTTGCTTTGTTCATTAACCAGGGGAGCTAAGAAACAAGCTTGAGGCAAAGAGCACAAAGGGGATGTTCGTTGGGTATTCACCAACACAGAAGGGGTACAAATGCTATGATCCGGTTACTAGGAGGGTTCTTGTCTCAAGGGATGTCAAGTTTGTAGAAGAAAGAGGGTTCTATGAGGAGAAGAACCAAGGAGAACTCAAAGATGTGGCTTCAGATAAGGCAGCTAATTTGAGAATCATTTTGGAAGGACTTGGGATTAATCTTTCCCAGGATCCTAAGAGTGGAGGAGGACAACAAGCAGGACCTCCCACTGCTGATATTAATGGTCAAGCACCCCACCTCGATCATGAGGGGAGAAATGAGCCTGATATGGATAACCAGCAGGAGAAAGAATCAGGTCCTCAACATGATCAAGGTGTAGACCAAGAAAATGATGAAGATGGAGAGGTTGGAAATGGGAATCAAGAAGAGGCCGAGGAGGATCAACCAGTAGCAGCTCAACCTTTGAGGAGAAGTACTAGAGTGAGGAACCCACCATCCAACTGGATCAACAGTCGAGTATACTACAATGCTTAAGCTGTTGAACATCCTGCTCAAGGTGTTTGCACTTTTGAGCATTATCCGGAAGAGCATCATGCTTTTATGATCAGCTTGGATGAGAGTCAAGTTCCAAGATCCTACGAAGAAGAAATGAAAGACAAAGAATGGAGGGATTTAGTTGGAGCTGAGGCTGATGCAATGATCAAGAATGATACTTGGTTTGAAAACAAGCTACCAAAGGGGAAGGAGGCTGTGACCAGCAGATGGATCTTTACTATCAAGTACCTTTCAAATGGAAAGATTGATAGGAAGAAAACAAGATTAGTGGCGAGGGGATTTACTCAAACATATGGAGAGGACTATATAGACACCTTTGCTCCAGTCGCCAAGCTCCATACAATCAGGATAGTTTTATCCCTTGCAGTGAACTTGGAATGGGGGGCTTTGGAAAATGGATGTTAAGAATGCTTTTCTACAAGGAGAACATGAAGATGAGGTATACATGCATCCTCCTCCTGGTCTTGAGCACTTGGTCAAAGAGGGAAATGTTCTAAGGTTGAAGAAGGCTATATATGGTTTAAAGCAGTCTCCTAGAGCCTGGTACACCAAGCTGAGCACTACTCTCAATGGGAAAGGCTTCAAGAAGTCCGAACTCGATCACACCCTCTTCACCTTAACCACTTCATCAGGTATGGTTGTTCTTCTCGTGTATGTTGATGATATCATCATCACATGAAGTGACAAGGTTGGTATTCAATCTACCAAGGATTTTCTAAAATCAGTATTTAAGATCAAAAACTCAGAAGAAATGAAATACTTCCTTGGTATTGAGATATGTAGATCCAAGGAAGGTTTTTTCCTTTCTCAAAGGAAATATACACTTGATATTTTGAAAGATGCAGGTAAACTTGGAGGGAAGACAGTGAGGAAACCCTTAGAGGAGGGTTATAAGGTTCCACGAGAGGGGGAGATTGAAGATAGCCAACCGTTTGAGGATGCCAAGCCTTACAGAAAGCGTGTGGGTAGGCTAATCTATCTAACCATTACACGACCTGATATATATTTTTCTGTGAACCAGGTGAGCCAACATATGCAAGGACCAAAGGAGCATCATTGGAACATGGTTAGCCATATCCTGATGTACCTGAATGGCTCACCAGAGCAGGGAGTGTGGATGGGATGCAACAAGAGCACTGAAGTGGTCGGATATTGTGATGCTGATTGGGCTGGAGACCGGGCAGATAGAAAGTCTACCACAGGCTATTGCACATTCATTGGTGGGAACTTAGTCACTTGGAAAAGCAAGAAACAGAAGGTGGTTTCATGCTCTAGTCCTGAGGCTGAGTATAGAGCCATGCTGAAGCTGACTAATGAGCTAGTTTGGATCAAGGGGATACTGAAGCACTTGGAGATTGATCAGTCCACGCCAATGACCATGCATTGTGACAACCAAGCAGCAATCCACATTGCCTCAAACTCGGTGTTCCATGAGAGAACCAAGCACATTGAAGTTGATTGTCACAAGGTGAGACAGATGATAGTTCAAGGGGTAATCTTACCTTGTTACACTCGGAGTGAAGACCAGTTGGCTGATGTTTTTACCAAAGCTCCGAGGGAGAAGACACTTGAGTCCATCCATCACAGGTTGGGACTCATTGATCTTACCAGGCACAATTAATCCCCTCGCCATGAGGTCTTTACTCTTTTCCTTGCTAAGGTTTTATCCCTAAGGAGGGTTTTCTTTGGCAAGGTTTTTAATGAGGAAGATCTCATGGCATTCCAAGCTTGACTTGTTCCACATGGTCAAGCTTGAGGGGGAGTGTTGAATTGAATAAGAGATGGGTTTAGGTTCTATGGAGAAGGCTAGAGAAGAGTAATGAAATGAAGAGGAAGAAGTTTGGGAGTGTCCGTACAGATCCGTACAAGGCCGTACAGCTAGGCCGTACAAGTGTCCGTACAACCTTTATGTCGACCAAAGTTATTTTGGGTCGACCACAGTTACTCCGGGTGAACCAGAGAAAGTTACCATGCGCGGATAAGCTTCCTCCCTTCTTCCTTCCGTGTGTCCACATACACTAAACCTTATGGATAAGGTTTACTCCACGTAGACAGGCTGGCCAAGAGCATCTGGTCAAGATGCCATTGGCATCAAGCATGTGAGCCTTCTGGTCCAAGTATTTCAAACCAGGTGCGCCTAAGGTCTTGACTACACATGCTCGAGTTGAAACCTTATCCTATTGTATCCGTTAAGCTTATTTTACCTTCTCTATATATTTGTAATCCCTCTCATTAAATAATCAATCAAGTTTTCGGGTCTCTCTTTTCTCTCTAAGTTCTTCACACCCAGAAATGGGTTCTTAGGAAAGTTTGGTTCTTTAGTCTCGAAATCTCTTCTTCTCTCTCTCAAAGTCTCTTATTCTCGTTTATACTCAGATCCTATTCTACTTTTCACTTCTTTTCTCTCTTTGTTCTTCAAGTTCATCATGACTCTCTTTCAAGTCTAAACCGATTCTCTTCTTACTCTCTCTAATCTATCCGTTTATATCTTCATTTCTATTCTTTCTCTAAACATTTTATGGTATCAGAGCCAGGTTGCTCTACTTCTGGGTTTCTAAATCTCGAGTGTTCTTCAGCTTCTTTCAAAATTTTCAAAGCTTTATAGATCTGGGTAACCTAAGATGGAAGGAAACAAGACTAGTGAAAAAAAGCAATAGGAAGCAAGGGGCTGTGGAACCAGATCACGGAATGGTCCTCCAAATCCGGCTGCTGAGAAGGAAGAAGGTGAAGGAGATAACTGATCTTGCTCTAGCCGATGAGAAAAAGTGGGTTTCAAGAAGACATGACTGTGGTCACCGTGTTGCAAGATTCTTTGGAGACCTCAATCCTGAGGCCTTACAGCTACTGTGAGACAGCAAAAGACCTATGGGATACTCTCCAAAGGGTTTATGGGAACACATCGAATCTGAGCCGTGTGTTTGAGGTAAGAGGGCCATCAACACACTTGTGCAGGAAGAGATTTAGTTCACCAAGCATCTGGGTAGGTTCAGGGGCTTGTGGTCATGAACTTGAGATGCTGAGGCCGATACTACTGATCAAGGAGGACCATCATGGAAAGGCGGAGAACAAGATCAAATCTTTGGCTTGTTACTGACCCTGAATCCAGTCTACAATGACCTGATCAAGCATATTCTTGAGGTCATCCAAGCTTCCATCTTTGGAGGAGGTATGTGCTCAAATCCAAAAGGAAAAGGGATCACATGGATTGTTTGGAGGAAGGGGAGACCTATCCTTAGCAAACAAGGCTGAAGTTACCCAAGCAAACAAGGGCTATGTACAAGCCTGAGGAAAGGAGGTACGGTGAGGAAAGAAGGTTTGGGGGGGGAACTGCGACTATTGAAAGAAGCCATGACACAAAAGAAGTCAGTGTTGGATCCTCCACCAACATCTCAAGCCGGCAAAAGTTTATGAAGGAAAGACAGGGCAAGGGCTCACCTTTCAACTGAAGCAAATGAAGCCGGGTCTTCTGGTGCTGGGACAAGTAAGAATGAAGGTTGAAGGAAAGGCCCTAGCTTTCTCAAACACACTCCTGGAAAGAGCATGGAAACACGAGCTGGTCAGAAGGTCAAACATAGATGCTCTAATCAAAGCTCTTAAGGAGAATTGTAATGTACTCGGAAACACCCTTGGATACTCTTATGCTGCATCTAGGTGACTAGTACTCTTGATCATTCAAACGCTAGCAGTGAATCATTCTAGTTCCTTTATTGCTGAAGTAGAATCAACTAAGTCCATGATTGCTTGTGTAAACGAACCGGTTGATAGTTGATTATGGTGCCTTCACCACGACATGATTCAGTGATACTAATCTTATAAAGGATATAAAACCGGCTAATGGTCATGTAATGATTGTTAATGGTGATAAGATAGTAATAAAAGGAATGGTAAACTGAACTTGTTTGATAAAGAGACTAGAGCCTTTTACATGCCTGAATTTACTTCAAACTTGCTATCTGTAAGTAATGCACTACTGATTTGAAATTCAATGTTATCTTCTGTCCTAATGATGTGAATTTTCAGGATATGAGAGCAGTAAGTTGATTGGGAAAAGGAGTTACCAAAGGAGACCTTTACATGCTGAAGACATTCTTGCTTTTCCTAGCTCTAGTTACCCATTTAGTTCTATTTCCACTTTGAATAAGGATGAATTATGGCATGCTAGATTAGGTCATCCACATGTTAGAGCCTTAAGCTTAATGTTACCGGGTTGTCATGTTTAAGATAATGAATGTGAAGCATGTAGCTTGGGTAAACATTGTAAGACAGTTTTTCAGAAATCAAGAACTATATATGAAAATTTCTTTGATCTTGTGCACTCTGATGTTTGGACTGCTCCTTGTTTATCTAGATAGAAATATAAAGTATTTTGTTACATTCATAGTTGAAAAATCCAAATACACCTGGATAAACTCTAATTCAAACTAAGGATAGGGTGCTTGATGCATTTAAGAACTTTCAAGCTTATGTCTCTAACCATTATAATGCCAAGCTTAAGATTTTCATATCAGATAATGGTGGAGAGTACACGAGTCATGCATTCAAACAACACTTAGCTCAACATGGAATCCTACATCAAACAAGTTGTCTCTTACATTCCTAAACAGAATGGAGTAGCACGAAGGAAAAACAGACATCTTATGGAGGTTGCTAGGTCCAGGAGTGTTTCAAAAGCAATGTGCCCAAGACGGTTGTGGAGTGATGTTGTGATTGTCTGCTTGCTATCTAATCAATGGGATACCAAACCAGATCCTAGAAGATGTGTCGCCCTTTGGAGGTTCTAAAAAGAGTAAGCGAGCTCATCAACCATCTACGAGTGTTTGGATGCTTTGTGCTTTGTGCTTGTTCCAGCGGGAGATGAGAAATAAACTTGAACCAAAGCAGCACTAGAGCCATGTTTATGTAACTCCACAACTCAGAAGGGATACAAATGCTTTGATCCAAAGCAAGAAGGGTCCTGGTATCAAGGGATGTAAAGTTTGTTGAGTCAAGAGGATACCAAATGAACAAGAGGAGAGATGAGATGGAGGTAAAGGAAGATAGATGTGGTATAAAGGATCTTGTGAAACGAGTATGGAGAAGGCTGTGGACAGCTTCTGAGTGTGCAAGAGACTGAGGAACATCAAGGAGAAGTCTTAGGAAGACCTGGGAAGCTTTGGTGAAGAGTAGAGATCAAATGGGCAATGTTTGGATGAGTTGTACGGATGGCCGCTACGGTCGTACGGACTGTACGGTTGTACGGACTGTACGGACTGTACGGATCCGTTACGGACCAAACTCGACCCAGAAATATTTAAACTTGACCATTTGATCTTAGAAGATGATTTTGAAAGTTTGGGAAGTTAGGAACAGCATGAGACCCTAAAATGACCAAGGACGTGTTTTGCCAAGGAAGCTTCAAGACTTGTGAGGCAAGGAAGGGTTAAGGTTTGAAGTGAAGTTCAAGACTTGGGTGTAAAGGAATGGTTTAGGGGACCAAAGGAAGATGCTTTGGTATATTCGGCAGGAGCTTCCAGGAAGGAGCTAAGGTGTGGATAAGTTATCTCACTCACCAAAGGAAGAAAGAAACGGAGAAAGGAGCCGTTTATGATAAGGTTCTCTTATCCATCCGCCGCATAAGCAAAGAAGAGGTCTTTCTCAGCCTATCCAAACGTGTGGGCTTCCGAGCCACAATGTTTCAATATTAAACCAGCCTGGTTACCTTGACTTCACATGCGTTATTCCTAGGGTTTTGATCCGTGTGCCTGTCCATCTCTCTCTATATATGTGTATCCTGTCAGTTTGTTATTAAGGGAGTAAGGGGGAAACGCCTTCTCCTACTTCATAATGAAAAAGCTTGTAGTTTCTTGGGATTTCGGGATTCCTTCTAGTCACCTCGTTTTCTTATCTCGTTTCTTACGTCCGGTCTATCAGTTGTTGGACTACTGTACTATTCTGATTTTTGTAATTCAGAGTAAGTACACAAGTAAAAGCAGACCACCTTTCTCGTGCATTCATCCTCGTGTGTTCATCCTCTTCCTTGCACTGTAGGATGGTCTTTTAGATGCTCACACCTTCGAGGCAACGCGGAGTCCACATTACTCTTCCTGTTGAAACTCAACCATGGTATTCTCAGAGCCCTATGTGGTTCATCTAGAACTCTGGTGGATCTACTTCCAACAATTATCAATGGTTTCTCTCATGCCATCAAACCCGACGAAGAAGGTTACGATATCCCAGGGCCTTGTCATATGCTTCAGTCGTCATAGGCAAGCAGGTTGTGTACATGCCCTTGCCTCCGGCACTGCAACGCACACCCAGAGAGCTGTTTCGTTCGAAGTTATTCTCATTTGGAGCCCCCACAGCTTGGGCTGTTTGTGGGCGGGCTCACCCTGGGCGCCTTGGGAATGCTTCTTTGGTTGATTGGGAGGATAGATTCCTTGCTAATGGGTATAGTCGAGTGGCTTCTTATCAGAATGACTCGTGACGTTTCTTTTCAAGGCATGTTGGATTGAATGGTGACATTTCAAAAGGATCGACATGATCTCCTTCGATACTCCTCATTAATGGACCTAAATTGGGATAATTGACGCACACCTTCGAGTTCTCTGGATGACTCTATCACACCAAGAGGACATCTCAACTCTGATGTCAATTCTATGCAGATGAGAGGAATGCGGAGATACATCTAGGGTTTTTGATAAAAAGACTTCCTTTCCCTGGCTTGACGGCATATACGGAAAGTTTGCGGGGAAAAGGCTTAAATAAAAGAACCCAAAGAATTTCAAGCCTCATTGTGAGGTTTCGGCATATTATTAACATCATTTAAATGCGCTGTAGTCTTATTAACTTAATCATATCAGTATAAATGGTATGAGACTTCTAGTGTCTTGGTGGTTGGGGATTGACCTTCAGCCGATAGATGAGTGGCTATTGGTGGATTGCATAAGACAAGGTTTGGCCTCGGGCGTTTAAACCTTCCTCTGGTAAACCGTCGTCAGGTGACAGTATGACCTCAAAGGCAAAGGGAAACGTGGAGATTCGACGAGGGAGATCAGCAGCATAAGTGCTCTCTAGGTCTAAAGCACTCGCTAGGCTTGATTGTAGAGATAGCTTGAATGGTGAATCAAGAATATCTCGGACAATCAAACCTTGTGCGCAAATCTTGTCATCTTGGTTTGTAATGGATTGTGAGAGTGCGAGTTAATTCGCTACAAGATCACATTCCTCATCTTGGTTTCTTTGTGACTCTGGAACCGGCGATTTTGAATGGTCTTTTTCGAGTATTGGGAGTAACTCTATTGCTTGGGAATGTTCCCAACTCAATAAGTCAATTCATCTCCAAGTGTATGCCCTGGTGAAACATAGGCTAGGCAAAGGTCATGTGGCTCCCCCTGAGGACCGCTACCCCAGATGCCTAGTCTAAGTAGTGGCTGATCATAACATCTCGCTTCCCGACTGATTGTCTGAGGGCCCTTCGTAAAAAACGTCAAGACTGTCTCCATGATCAACAATCAACTCCCTCCCTCTCAGAAGGAGCTATTGTTCCTAAGCAAGGATCTGTTTTACTGCAATAGAGAAGGATCCAGTCAGTACCATGAAGTTTGATATACAATCAGAATCCTACCTATCTTTTGCACGGTTGGCAATCCAGCCCTCTTTGTACTATTAGGTGTGAGTTTGTCTCGACATGTAGCTGGGTTGGATATGTAGAGAGGCACCTCAAGGGAGAGTCCATTATTAGCTTCCTAGATATGACTTATTACTCAAGCTGATAAACTGGAACCAAACGACAAGTTCCGCATCAGTGAATATTCTTTATCAGGAGAGCTCAACTTTAACTTTCTTTTCTCATCCCAAATTCGTTTTTGTTAGCGGTTTTTGGCAGTCAAGACAGTTTAACACTTGTGTGCTGCATTCCCTGGTGGGTGTCGACTCCTTTTGATTTGAGGTATTCTCATCCAATGAGCCAGTTTGGTGCAAGGTATTCTTTGGGAGGATCCAAATCAGGTGGTGTGAGATACGCTTCGCTCATGTCTTCACTCAGGTGTCTTTGTACTTTTCTGCCTTGTATTTTTCAACAGTCTTGTTTCCTTCCATCTTAGGTACTCAGGGATCTATAAAGCTTGAAAATTGATAAGAAAGCTGAGTTTAGCAAGAGACGCTCATCCTACACGAGGGAACATAGAATGAGATATCGGAATGGATTAGGGGAGAGAAGTAGCTATTGTTGAGGGCGCGGTTGAGTAGATTGGATCCAGTAACCGAGACTCAGAGGAGAGAAGAAGAGATTTCGAGACCTAAAGAACAAAACTTTCCTAAGGAACCCATTGTTTGGGTGTGAAAGAAATTCGGATTGATTGATTATGATGAGAGGGATTACAATATATAGGTTCTCGGTTGGTAGGTTTTGACATGTTTCAAGATTAGGCGCCTGGTTTGAATTGGACAAGGTCTGATGATGAATTGATTTTGGCAGCTGTAGCGGTAACCTTATCTAAGGTTTAGTTGTGCACGAGGAGAGTTCGGGTATTTTTCTAGTTATGTCATGGTTGGAATTGTAGATAATGCGCTACGCTTGGCTGTAGTTCCATCCTAATTTTCTCTTATTCATAGTCTCTCTAGCCTTCTCCATAGAACTTACTCCCATCTCTATTCAGTTCAACACTTCCCGTCAAAGCTTTGCCATGTGGAACAAGTCAGCTTGGAATGCCATGAATCTCCTCCATTAACCTTGCCAAAAGAAAATCCCTTAGGGAATAAAACCTAGGTAGGAAAAAAGTATGACCTCGTGGCGAGGGGATATGTTGTGCCTGGTAAGTCATGAGTCCCAACCTGTGGTGGCTGGCTCAAGTTCTTTGCCTCGGATCTTTGGTAAAACATCAAGCCCCTGGTCTTCAATCGAGTGGTAAAGGTTAGATACCCTTCATCTCACGTCTCACCTTGTGACATCAGCTTCAAGTGTTGGTTCTCTAATGGAACACCGAGTTTGAGGAAATGTGGATTGCCGGCTTGGTTGTCAACAATCATGGTATGTGGTGTTGCAGATAAAATCTCCAAGTGCTCAGTATCCCCTTGATCGATGACTTAGCTCAGTAGTCGTTTCAGCAGTGGCTCTATCTCGCCTCAGCACTAGGAGGCATGAAACCACCTTCTGTTTGTTGCTTTTCCAAGTACGCAATTCCCACCAATGAATGTTGCCATACCCTGTGGGACTTTTAATTGCCGGTCCGCGAATAAGTGAAAAGTACCGACCGACTTCAGTGCCTCTGGTTGCATCCACCACACTCCCTGCTCTAGTCACCATTCAGATAATCAGGATCGGTTAAACCATGTTCAATGATGCTCTTTGTCCTTGCATATGTGTTGGGTCCTGTTCCAGCAAAACGTATCAGGTCGTGTAATAGTTAGATAGATTAGCGTGCTCCACAAGTTCTGTATAGGCTTGGCATCCCTCAACGGTTGCTATTCAATCTCCCTCTGCGTGACTTTAACCCTCCTCCAAGGGTGTCTCATGTTTTCCCTCCAAAGTTTACGCTTTGGCATTTCAAAAAGAAATAAGGTGTTTTGGAAGGAAAACCTTTCCTTGGATCTAATACTTCAATACAAGGAGTAGTCTATTCTCCTGTTTTGATCCTCACAGATACTGATTGAAATGGCTGGTAGATGAATACAACCTTGTAAGCTTCTCTATATGGATATTCATCAAACTACGAGAAGACAACATATTGCTGGAAGTGGTAAGGTTGAGAGGGTGTGATCGGCGTTCGATTCTTGAAGCTTTCCATTGAGAGTAGTGCTCAGTGTGTGTAACATGCTCTAGGAGACTGCTTTAAACCATATTATAGCCTTCTTCAATTAGAAATTTCGGGTCTTTGGACAAAAGTGCTTCAAGACAGGAGGAGAATGCTTGTTCTCATTTCAAATTGTCTTGTGAAAGGCATTCTTTACTATCCATTTTGCACCAATTTCCATTTCACTGGCAAGGGGATTGAACAATGTTTATAGGAGCTGGCGGACGGGCAAAAGTGTCTATATAGTCTTATATGTGTTGAGTTAATCCTCGCCACTATTTGTTTTTCTTCTATTCAATTTTTCCATTTGAAGGTATTGATGTAAAGATCATCAGCTGGGTCAAAGCTTCTTCCCCTTCGGTATTTGCTTTCACCCAATATATTCTGATCATTTGCAGTCAGCTCAGCTCCAACTGAATCTCATTCCTTGTCTTTGCATTGCTTCGTTCGTAGGATCTTCGAACTTGACTCTCATCCAAAACTGATATAAAAGCATGATGCTCTTCCGGAAATGCCTCCAAAAGTGCAAAGCAGCTTGAGCAGGGATTTCAATCCGCTTTGAGCAATTGTAGTATCTCAATGTGATCCATTTGAAGGGGTTCCTCCATCCTAGTATTCTCCTCAAGGTTGAGCTGCTACTGGTGATCTCTGCTCTTCTTGATTCCAAATTTCCCACACTTTTCACGCATTTTCTTGTTCTGTTTAATATTTCTTGCGTTCCCTGGTTCTTCGCTCGATGGTGGGGTCCTGCTATCAGTATCAAGCGTGGGTGCTTGGGTGTTACGCTTAGTTGGGAAAGGTTAATCCAATTCTTCCAGTTTCTCAATGTGCTATGCGAGCGCCATTTGGGTCTGGTTTCTCATAGAACCTTCTTCTAACCCAATGGCTCCCTTAGAAAACAACTGGGCTAAGATTTGGTTAGCCCTTCGTGGTTGGGAACCAGAACATCCCTTGTGTGTCTCTTTGTCGTATGACCGCAGGAAGACAAGAGGTTTCTGGCGGATTACTTTACGACTTCAATGGGTATGAATCATCAAGGACTTTTGTTGTGTTGGTTGAAGAGAACAGATGTGCAAATCACTCCAGATTCTTGGTACATTGCTTTGGAAATGAATGACGAGCACCTCCATAAGATGCAGGTTTTTCCTCGACCACTCCATTCTGTTGAGGTGTGGTAAGGGCAAGCTTGTTTGATGAAGAATCATGTTGGAATAGGTGGTGCTGAAAAGCCTTGGCTCATGTACTCACCAGCCATTGGTCTGATCAGGAAATTTTACGCTTTCAGATTAAGTGTTAGGTCACATAAAGCTTGACAATATCTAAATGCATCTAACACTCTATATTTAGAACTGGATTAAGGTTCTGTCTTCGCCTTCTTTGCTGCCCGTTTTTGCTTTCTGGCCGGAACAGTCCCTTCTGCCGTTCATCCGCCTGATCAATCCAAGAGTCTGGCTTGTCGTTTACTGTTGCTCGATCAGCTCTCAATCATTATTTCAAAGCCACTGTTCCCTTCGCCTAAAGCGGATCCTAAGTTGCTGCCACAGAGCATTTTATTCAAAGTAAACAGGGAATAAAGTAGAGCAAGTAATGACTAGGCAGGAGGAAGTGATATCTTAAAAGTAATGTTTAAGAGTAGTCTCTTTGTTATATTTAGCTGCTAAAATTAAAGATGGATATTCTTGAAAATATAATCAAGTCAGAGAGAACTAATTTACTCTAGTACAATTAGAGAGTAAAGAACACTTCTAAATGAACACAGATCACATTTGCGATTAGCTACACATATTTAGATCATTAGGATGTTCTCCTACTCTTGGATAGCGAGTAGTGTTGAGTGTAAACGATACGCAGGCATAGTGAAGATGTTTTCGGGCTCAAGTCAAGTAAAATTATCTTAAACTACAACAGTTTTTAACACCAATTGGCACTAATCTAGAAACGACTTCATGCAGCCGAGATCACATTGGTATTCGAAAACTCACCAGTCCAACCTCATGCTAGTCTATGCTCTGTAATGAAGCTTTAGATACTAGAATAGTTCCAATTCTATGTGTATTGACGCTGACCCTGATGCAGTTTATGAGATTTCACAATCTAGATATGCAGGTTGTTTGTTGATAGACATTGCTCTATCGTGGTATGGTACTTGAGGAGATAGACCAGATCTATTTCACGACGTGGGTTATCTGATCTAGTCACTCGTCGCACTCTCGGCCGGCCTATGTACGCGCAAACACCTAGCAACTCTTTCAGAGAGCGAACTCTTGAAAATTGTGTCGTTAGTCTACAAACTTCGGCCAGGATCCTTGACATCGGATTGACTTCTCTGAAATCTTGTTATTTAGACCCCCTCATATTTTACCATTGTCTGATATGCCAGTTCATTCTTCTGGCAAGTGCGTTCTTCTGCCGTCACAATATCTCTAGATTGGTGGATGTTAACTCTACAAGTGGCTTCACATTGAAGGAGAAAGGTATTTGGGTTTGGTGAGCAAACAATAAAAGTTACACATAGCGAACATAGAGATCAATTCTCACCATCTAACGAACCTATCTATGTCCCTTGGGCGGTGTTGAGGGCAGCTCCAGCAATGCTGGGAGCCAGTTCCTCCATAAGCTTCACATTCCCTGCTTCTATCCCTTCTACTTGGGGTGGCTTGAGGTGTGGATGACGAATTCAGCACTGATATTCTTTGCCTGGTCTTCAGAGCGCAGTGTCCATTGAACCTTCTGTCATCGGTACTTGTTCCTTGTTGGCCCCCTTATTGTAGATAAGTCAGCTTAATTTCTAGAGTTAAATCCCCTTATCCCCTCAAACAACCATGGCAATGTTCTTTGGATTCGGCTCTCAACAAGGTCGGTAAGATAATATTACAGATTTTGTTGGCGGTTAGCGGTGGGCAAAATAATCTTCTCCCCTCTCTCATATACCTGAATATCTCATGAGCCCCAAAAAAGTCTAAATTTCAGATGCTTGTAACTATGTCTATAGAAATGATGGCTCGTGTAAAATATCAAACAAAACCGACCCTCCAATGAATAAAAGGAAAAGGTTCCATAACTTTTGAAGGTTCCAACGGTCTGGCTTCTCACAGTGTGTAAGCCTCTAAGACTAGGGAAAGAAGAAATCTAACGAGGGAAAAGCCCCCTGTTTTCTTGAAGGAAATGGACATTCACCAGGAGAGACTGGATCACCAGTCACACACCGACAACTCCGTGGAAAATTATTGATATGAGTTTGGGAGCCTCATTTCAGAGGAAGGGGTCACAAGCCTTATCCCACTACTCTTCACCCAAGCATAAGCGGTAGTATACGGAAACGTCAGATGGGTTCCTTCATCATAAATCACGGATTGAAAAGATTTTTTAGTGTGTCTTGGTTTATGAAAGAATTCAATCACAGAGTCCAGTGAACCTGGCTTGATACTGCACCGTAGAATATGTCCGAGTTTAAACGAGAATAAGAGACTTGAGGAGAAAAGAGAGAGATTTCGGAGCTAAAGAAAAACTTTCCTAAGCACCATTTCTGGGGTGTGAAGAACTTAGAGAGAAAGAAAGACCGAAACCTTGTTATTTATGAATGGGGGATTAAGAATAGAAGGGTAAAATAAGCCTAACGAAACAATAGATAGGTCAACTCGAGCATGTGTAGTCAAACTTGAGGCGCGCCTCTGGTTTGAGTCATGGACTTCAGAAGGTCCACTACAGCTGATGCTGCAGATCGGGCATCTGGACCAGATTTTCGCCAGCCCTGTCTACCCGCGGGTAAGCGTATCCATATAGGTTAATCTATGTGGACACACGAAGGAAGAAGGGAGGAGCTTATCCAGCATGGTACACTTCTTTGGTTACCAGGAGTAATGAGTCGACAGTAACTTTTGGAGTCAATGTTTAAGGAAGTGCAAATGAGTTAATAGGTAAAAGACGTGTTATAGTCATTAAGCATGAACACCATTCAAATAGCATCAGTTTACCACACGTTTGATAAACATTTTCAGCCACACAAACAATCATCATCAAGCGTCTCGAGTAAGATATTTGGCCAGATTTTCGATAACGAGATTCTTCATAACTCTATAACACCACGCAAATCTGCCATGTCCTAATATCATCGTCTCATGCAGCTATGCTAGGTCTTTCTAAACTGACAATCTATGTAGCCTTTGCTAGAGCATATAAGCTCTCCATATAAGTAAATGGCCTAGTATCCCAATGACTAGGAATAATCCTTTGTGTTCGCGAAGCAAAACTTTAGACCACAGATTATTGTGCTCTCTCAAGATATTCTAGCAAGTGAATCACATGTTTTCTAAAACAACAATCAAATTGTTTCACTTTAAGCTCAAAAACCTTTTCAAAAAGATCAAAACTTTTGCCATGTTTCAGAAAATGATCAAGACTCAAAATAGGACCATAAAGGTTTTTATTTTGATTTGGAAAACGCTTTTGATCAAATAGGTTTTCTGGTTTAAGTTCTTTAAAATATTTAAAAATGCTATCAAAAACAGTTTTTGAAACACAAAAATCTTTTACTTTGTCAATACCAAAACGTTTTATGTCTTTAGTACTCACTTTAACAAACATTTCAGGCACAGAACTAACCACTTTAGCTTCCTTACAGTGCTTTTCAGGTTATGAGACAAGGATTTAGGAGTTGTATTAGACTGCAAGCTGTTCTGATGTTCCAACTCTTCTCCTAGTGTTGTTTGCTCTGGTTCTCTCTCTACTGATTCTAATTTTGCAACCTGTGACACTGAAACAAGGGCTACTCGGTTGCACCGGTTCAAGAAAAGTTAGCTCCCCACAAGAAGTACTGAAATTAAATTCAGGCTGAGGTAAGAAAAGAGAACACTCTTGTTCTGTCCCAGACTTTCTTTTGACAATAGATGTTTCTGTTAGAGCTTCTTGAATTGGAAACTGATTGTGCAGCTGAGTCTGGTTCTGCAAGTTTGAGATCTGAGACAGCAGTGAAGGGCCCTTGGTTCTGTGCTTCTAAGGACGGGGGTGTGGTCTTAGTATGTTTGTATTGTTTCTCCACATCCCTAAACGCTTGTGAAATTGTCTTCCTTATGCTATCTTCAATGGAACATGTTGACGTTTTGCTTGATGAACCAACTTGACTTGAGTTCTTGCTGTCTTGGTGTTTCTGAGGAGAGTTTGAAGAACATAGCTTTGTCTCAGGCTGCTTTCGAAGTACTTCCTTGGGGTACTGTCTTGGAACATACTCTCTTCGCATCAAAGTCCTCAGCTTATGCCAAGTTTCCATTGGTTCTTTTCCTTCAAGTTCTCTGGACCTTATCAAGTGATTCCACCATCTCAAAGCATAACCACAAAACTCATCAGTAGCCATCTGAACCTTGTTTTTTTCAGCACAGTGTTGACTACTGAAAATCAACTCCATCTTCTCTTCCCACTCCACATATGCAGCAGGATCAGCGTCACCATAGAAGGGAGGGATTTTTATCTTTTGATCAGCAAATTTGTCTCTGCTACTGCCTATGCCTTCATGCCCACGTCTAAGTCTCCTCTCACTGCTTCTACACTCAAGACTATGACCAGTAGCTTGTTGGAGATCCTGTCTAAATTGCTGCCGAAATTTATTATGGCTGGCTTTTATCTTCTGCTGCAGCTAAGCATTCATAGCCTTAAGTAACAGCCTTTCATCCTTAGTGAGGACTCCTTTCTGATCTGCTGCCATGGTACCTGAGAAAAGAGAAAGATTAAGCAAGTAAGTAGTTCTAGGAGTACACGAGAAGAAACAAACTCAACACAAAAAATTTACTTGCTCGGCAAGTATTCTTATGCGGCTAGGTTTAGAGAACACTAGGGCTTTCACCTAAAACCAAAAAGGAAAGTGCACAAAATCGGCTAAAACTCTATGTAATTTTCGAGCAGCCCTAAACAAACCTAGTTCTACTTTTGTTCAAGATAATTAAGGAGTATTGCGACTGAAACAAAAATATTTAAAGAGTAAACGAGACTTCCCTAACCAAAGTTTCTCTGATACCACATGACACACGCCTAGGATGCTTCTTTGGTTGATGGGAGGATAGATCCTTGCAAGTACGAATCAGAGACTCAAGTTCTTCAAGGCTGTGGATTGAATGGTGACACAAGAGGGATGGATGATCTCTTGATACTCCTAGATGACTAAATTGGATATGGCACACCAACTTAGACACCCTTAGACTTATATTACACACCAGAAACACCTCAACTCGTCAACTAGAGAGAGAGAGAGAGAAATAGGGTTTTTGATAAAAGACTGCTTGAGTACAATAGGGTTTGCGAAAACCCTTAAATAAAATAACCAAAAGAACAAGCTCTTAAGGTTTCAGAATATAACATAAAACTATAGTCTTAAAATAACATAAGATAAAATGGATAGTCTTCTAGCAGTCTTGGGCCGCGATAGGGCCTAGGTGATTTGTAAGACAAGTTGTGGCCTCGTTAAAAACCTTCCTCTGGAAAACCTCGTGGGACAAACCAAAAGCAAGGAAAAGAGCACACACCAAATGTCTTGCCTAAACACTAGCTCAGCTTGATGTAGAGATAGCTTGAATGGTGATCAAGATATCTCGGACCATCAAACCTTGTCCAAGACTTTCTTCTTGTTGTGGATGTGAAGTGAGTAATCCTACAACAGTCTCCATGAGTTTCTTGGCTCTTGAACAGGTCATGGGACCTTCTGGAATGGTCAAAGCATCATCACCAGGCTGCTGGTGCATTATGGCATCATGTGGCTCGTCTAAGATCTCTTTACCCTCTTTGGTAAGCTGGTCCATGATCACATCACTCATGCTTCCTCATACCGTCGAGAAGAAGGGAAGGTCTCGGATCCAGGAGTTATGGAGTGGATTAGCTACCCTCTTCATCAAATCAAGTCCAAGGCGTGTTCTTATTCAAAGACCAAGAAGAAAGGTGAAAGCTTTCACCTTGTTACTGATGGGGGCGACCAAAGTATGAATAAAGGTGGGGACTTTGGGCATGGAGAGTCCAAGGGAAGGATCCATGGAAGAAGGAGTTGTTGGGTTGCAACCAAGAGCTCCTAGTCTTGCTATGTAACAAAGGTGGTCAAGGAACTAACACTAGTTCCTTGTTTGTAAGAACCTACTGTCCCTTGTTATAAGGCTTGATACTTTATGAACTGAATGTGTTGTGTGATGTGTTTGAGACCTGAGGATGTGTTAACATTGCTAGATATGAATGTTTAGAATCTATCCCTGGATGTTTAGATGACTCGTTTTGAATGGTTGAGTGTTTAAAGTGCTTACTCCAGTTCTAAATGTTGCTTGACATGATATTAGATAGCATGTTCTGAATCTGCTTGCATACATGAATAGAAACTGATTAAAGTAAAGCATTTGGGTCTGGTGTTTGGAAATGGCATTGTTGCTTAGTCTCTATTCTAATGAATGTTTTGTTAGGATGATAGATAGTTGTATCTAATCCGGTTTGCATTCATGAAGTAAATAGGTTAAGGCTGTTGCATTGTATTTTCATTGGGGCTTCCTTAAGGTTGAGATACCTAGACTAAAGTATAAGGGTCGTTTAAGGCAGGGAATGGTTGGTTAAGTGCTTTGTGATAGCATTTAGAGAGTGGTAAGCTTGCATTAGATGGATCTCAATGATGATGAGATGCTGTCTAAGTGCAAAGCTTGTGACATTGGTGATCAAACTTGATGATTAGTCAAGGTTTGATCCCAATGCAAGTGTGGCTTATCTTGCTTGGAGTTTGAGTGTTGTTTCAGGTTCACATGGAATGTCTCTTGTTCAACACCAATCCGGAACAAGAGGAAGGCTTGGTCCATTGTGTGGAGCAATGGGAGGGTTCTTGGTGTAGTAGCCGGTTATAAGAAGCGAAGAATGAAGGTTGTTGAGTTCCCGGTTCAAGGCACACAAGAGGAAGAAGGTCACCACCAAAGTCATGAGGAAGGCCGGTGATCCATGGGTACTTGAAGCTGCAGACATGGACGAGGACCAGTGATTTAAGCGCAACTGTTGGGGTGGTGTACTCCTAGTTTGGATGCTCATTCAGGATCACTTTCAAGCTTGAACGTAGACTCAATTCAAGCTTGAGGTGGGGACTTGAGTGATCTACCTGGTGATCTAAGTTCAAGACCTGGTTCCTCCTCACCATTTCATAAAGAAGAGAAGGTGAAGCCATCCGGGTTTAGCCATTGGCAAGGCTAGACAAGAGAGTGTTCAGAGCACTCTTGGCTGTGTGAAGAAGAAGGTTACTCTATCAATGCGGCTTCTGAAGTGAGGTAGTTGAAGAGAAGACTGAGGCATCTACGAACATTCCATACAAGATGGTGAATTCAAGAAGAGAGTGTGCAGTGGTGTGTTGACCAAGATCATGAAGCAATCCTTCCAAGCTTGACTTGTTCCACATGGTCAAGCTTGAGGGGGAGTATTGACAAGCTTCAATGATTTGTGAAGATGGAGTCCGTGGTGGATATTCAAGAAGAAGAAGCAACCAAGGCAGATAATGAAGAAGGTACTCAGTGGAGGGTGTATCTTGGTAATCCGAGCACTTAACCCAACAAAAAGTTGGGTGAAAGGGGGAGAGGCCAAGATCAGTATGAGGTGAGCTAGATGAGCTCAAGAAGAGTTAGTGGTGAGCAATTTAAGTCGGATTAGCTTACACCACAGTTAGGCCATGATCCAAAGTTCTTTGTGTCCACCACACAGGTTGAGACACAAAGAACTCACTGGCCAATCCCTAGGCCTTGGAGATCTTACTATTTTTCTTATCAAGGTTTTATCCCAAAAAGGTTTTCTTTGATAAGGTTTTTAATGAGGAGACTCTTCAAGGTTCCAAACTTGACTTAGGATCACTAGAGTCAAGCTTGAGGGGGAGTGTTAACTTGAAGAGATACAAATGAACAAGAGAGATGAGATGGAGGCAAAGAAGATAGTGTGGTGTGAAGGATCTTGTGCAACGAGTATGGAGAAGGCTGTGGACAGCTTCTGAGTGTGCAAGAGACTGAGGAATATCAAGGAGAAGTCTAAGGAAGACCTTGGGAAGCTTTGGTGAAGAGTAGATCAAATGGGCAATGTTTGGGTGAGTTGTACGGATTGTCGTACGGTCGTACAGACCAAACTCGACCCATAAATATTTAAGCTCGACCATTTGATCTTAGAAGATGATTTTTGAGGTTTGGGAAGTTAGGGCACAGCATGAGACCCTAAAATTACCAAGACGTGGTTGCCAAGGAAGCTTCAAGACTTGTGAGGCAAGGAAGGGTTAGGGTTTGAAGTGAAGATCAAGACTTGGGTGTAAAGGAAGGGTTTAGGCGACCAAAGGAAGATGCTTTGGTATATTCGGCCAAAGGAGCTTCCAGGAAAGAGCTAAGGTTTTGATAAGGTTATCCACTCACCAAAGGAAGAAAGAAAGGAGAAAGGAGCCGTTTATGGATAAGGTTTCTTATCCATCCGCCCAAAGCAAAGGAAGAGCTTTTCTAGCCTGTCCAAACGTGTGGAGCTTCTGAGCCACAACTTTCAAATTAACCAACCTGGTTAACTTGACTTCACATGCTTATTCCTTAGGGTTTCGATCGGTGTAGCCTTCCATCTCTCTCTATATATTGTGTATCCTGTCGAGTTTATTATTCAAGGGAGTAAGGGGGAAAACCCCTCTCCACTTCATAATGAAAAGCTTGAAGTTTCTTGGATCGAATCCTCCTTAGTCTACCCCTTTCTTATTCTCTTTAATCTCTCTAAGTCTCTCTTAATCTTTGATTCTGATTCAAGTAAATACAAGTAAACTAGAACCCTTTCTCTTCATCATCTTGTGTTCATCCTTGTTCATCACACACAAACCGAGATCCCACATACTCTGGTGAAAATCCAACACTCCACAACTCAGAAGAGATATAAATGCTTTGATCCAAAGGCACTAAGGGTCCTGGTATCACGGGATTGTAAAGTTTGTTGAGTCAAGAGGATACTATGAGGAATGAAGCTGGGAAGATCTAAAGGACCTATCTCAAGCATCAGATAAGGCCACAAGCCTTAGGATAATTCTGGAAGGTCTTGGGATTAATCTGACCCAGGATCAGAAGACACATGAAACCCGGAATCCACCTGAAGCTGAAGAACCATCCCACCTTGATCATGAGGGGGGAAATGAAACAAAACGTCAGATAGGTGAAAGTAGTCCTTGACCAGGGACACAGTTGAGTCCTGATCAAGAAGGATGGATCAAAGTCATGTTCATAAGGAGGAAGAAGAGGAACAAGGTTCTGAAGTTCATGAAGATCAAACTGAACCTGTGGTATCTCCCTTAAGAAGAAGTACTAGGGTAAGGAACTCTCCATCAAACTGGCTTAAGACTATAGTATATTACAATGCTCAGGCTGTGGCACATCCAAGTCAAGTTGTTTGCTCATTTGCTGAGTTTTCGAGTGAGCATTGTGCTTTCATGACTCGCTTAGATGAAAGTCACATACCAAGGTCATATGAAGACGCTATGACTGACAAGAAGTGGAGAGATTCAGTTACTGATCAAGCTAATGCCATGATTAAAAATGATACATGGTATGAAAGCAAGCTACCAAAGGGGAAGAAGGCAGTATCAAGTAGGTGGATCTTCACAATCAACTATTTTCCTAATGGAAAGATTGAAAGGAAGAAAACCAGGCTGGTTGCTAGAGGGTTCACCCAAACTTATGGAGAGGATTACATAGACACTTTTGCTCCTGTTGCCAAACTCCATACCATTCGGATTGTCCTATCCATTGCAACCAATCTAGAATGGGGATTATGGCAAATGGATGTGAAGAATGCATTTCTTCAAGGAGAACTGGATGATGAAGTGTATATGCATCCTCCACCAGGTCTAGAAGGGCTGGTTAAACCCGGAAATGTGCTAAGATTGAAGAAGGCTATCTATGGTCTCAAGCAATCCCCAAGAGCTTTGTACAGCAAGCTGAGCACAACCTTGAATGGGCGAGGGTTCAGGAAGTCCGAGCTTGATCACACCTTGTTCACTCTCACCACTGCCTCAGGTATAGTTGTCGTTCTAGTTTATGTTGATGATATCATCATAACTGGAAGTGACAAAGAAGGTATACAAGCTACCAAAGACTTTCTTAAATCTGTATTTGAAATCAAAGATTTAGGAGAAATGAAATACTTCCTTGGGATTGAGATTTGTAGATCCAAGGAAGGATTGTTCATGACTCAAAGGAAATACACACTTGATCTTTTGAAAGATGCAGGTAAGCTTGGAGGGAAGATAGCTAAGATGCCCATGGAGGATGGGTATAAAGTCCCACGAGAGGGGGAGATAGAAGATAGCCAACCATACAAAGATCCCAAACTCTATAGGAGGATGGTTGGTAAGCTAATCTACTTAACCATTACACGTCCTGATATTTGTTTTGCTGTGAACCAGGTGAGCCAACACATGCAAGTTCCAAAGCAACACCATTGGGGAATGGTGGACCGGATCTTAAGCTATCTCAATGGATCACCTGGCCAAGGAGTGTGGATGGGATGCAATGGAAGCACTGAGGTGGTTGGTTACTGTGATGTGGATTGGGCTGGAGATAGATCAGATAGGAAGTCCACATTCGGCTATTGCACCTTCATTGGAGGAAACCTGGTTACTTGGAAGGGCAAGAAGCAGAAGCTAGTGTCTTGTTCCAGTGCTGAGGCTGAGTATAGGGAAATGTTGAAGCTAACCAATGAGCTAGTCTAGATAAAAGGGATACTGGAGCACTTGAGCATTGAACAAGCCGCACCAATGACTATGCATTGTGATAACCAGGCAGCCATCCATATTGCTACCAACTCGGTGTTCCATGAAAGGACCAAGCATATTGAAGTGGATTGTCACAAAGTAAGGCAGATGATAGTCCAGGGAGTTATCTTACCATGCTATACACAGAGTGAAGACCAGTTGGCTGATGTTTCACTAAAGCCGCAAGACAGAAAACCATTGAGTCCATTCACACCAGACTTGGACTCCTAGATCTGACCTCTCGCAACTGATCCCCTAGGTCATGAGTTTTTTATTCTTTTCCCTATCAGGGTTTTATCCCTAAGGAGGGATTTCCTTGGTAAGGTTTTTAATGAGGGAGAACTCATGGCCATTCCAAGCTTGACTTGTTCCTGGTCAAGCTTGAGGGGGAGTGTTGTGATGAGGAGTTGAATATATAGAAGAAGGAGGCTTAGAGGGTCTAATATGAAGAGAAGAAGAGAATGGGAGCTTAGGCAAGATTTGGGAAAATGGTACGGACCGTACGGACTGTACGGCCGACCGTACGGACCACTCGACCAAGTCTTCTCCAAATGACCTTAGACCATGTTTTGTAATGTGCAAAATTAGGGCAAGTTGTACGGACAAGGCTTGGTCCGTACAACAAGAGTTGCCTTGGTTAAAAAGGTAAAAGGAGAAGACTTACCATGAGGAGGACGAGTGGGTTACTCAGAGTGGAAGAGAAGGTTTGGTTCGAGTAACCTTGAACCTTTAGGCGCCAAGATGACCGTTTATGGATAAGGCTCCGTCAAGCTTGCCAGCCTGTGCTAGCTATAAAGTGAGGAGCATCTAGTCAAGATCCATTGGCATCTAGCCACCAGAGCCACTCGTTTTAACCATGGACGCGCCTTTCCCTTTGGTCCACATACTTGCTCTCTCTTTACTTTTCAAAAACCCTTGTATCCCTCTCTATATATTGTAAACTCTCTCTCTATGAATAAAGCATACGATTCAGTCTCTCTTTTCTCTCTTTGTTCTTCAAGTTCATCATGATTCTCTTTCAAGTCTAAACTGATTCTCTTCTTACTCTCTCCAATCTATCCGTTTATATCTTCATTTCTATTTTTCTCTAAACATTTTATTGCGTCCTTCTTCTCTTCTAGTCTCACGATGGTGTCCTTGTCCAGTAGCTCGCCTTACTTCCTCTCTGAACTCTTTTCGGAGCTCATTGAGATTGGTCCTCATCATGTCAGTCATCGTAGCTACCACGGATTGATTCAGTTGAGCAGTCATAGCTTCCATGAGTAACTTGTTCTTCCGGACCAGCTCGGCTTCTTCTTCAGTCTCGGTTCCCATTGATGCCTGCACCAAGGAAACACAATAACCAGTAAATATTTCAAGGTAATCACGAGAAGAAACAAAGAAAAAAAAACTCAACACAAAAATTACTTGCACGGCAAGGTAATTTATGCGGCTAGGTTTAAAGAAAACTAGGGCTTTCGCCTAAAACCAAAAAGGAAAGTGCAAAAAATCAGCTAAAACTCTAAGTAATTTTCGAGCAGCCCTAAACAAACCTAGTTCTACTTTTGTTCAAGATGATTAAGAAGTATTGCGGCTGAAACAAAAAGATTTAAAGAGAAAACGAAACTTCCCTAACCAAAGTTGCTCTGATACCACATGACACACGCCTAGGATGCTTCTTTGGTTGATGGGAGGATAGATCCTTGCAGGAACGAATCAGAGACTCAAGTTCTTCAAGGTTTTTGGATTGAATGGTGACACAAGAGGGATGGATGATCTTTTGATACTCCTAGATGACTAATCGGTGACACACCAACTTAGACACCCTTAGACTCTGGATATTACACACCAGAAACACCTCAACCCACTAACTACAGAGAGAGAGAGAGAGAGAAATAGGGTTTTTGATAAAAGACTGCTTAAGTTCTCAAGGGTTTGCGAAAACTCTTAAATAAAGAAACCAAAGAACATGCTCTAGGGTTTCAGGAAATATAACATAAAAACTATAGTCTTAAAATAACATAAGTTAAAATTATATAGTCTTCAAGTAGTCTTGGGCCGAGATAGGGCCTAGGTGATTTGTAAGACAAGTCGTGGGCTCGTTAAAAACCTTACTCTGGAAACTTCGTGGGACAAAACCAAAAGTAAGGAAAAGAGAACACACCAAATGTCTTGCCTAAACACTAGCTCAGCTTGATGTAGAGATAGCTTGAATGGTGATCAAGGTATCTCGGACCATCAAACCTTGTCCAAGACTTTCTTCTTGTTGTGGATGTGAAATGAGTAATCCTACAACAATCTCTTTGAGTTTCTTAGCTCTGGAATGGGTCATGGAACCTTCTGGAATGGTCAAAGCATCATCACCAGGCTGCTGGTGCATTGTGGCATCATGTGTCTCGTCTAAGCTCTCTTTATCCTTTTTGGTAAGCTTGTCCATGATCACATCACTAAATGCTCAAGCATGATAACTCATCAATTACAAGGCATATAGGCTCATTTTATCACACATATGACAGTAGCAGAATGCAACGACAATTTATGACAGTATCTTAGACTAGACAACTCATCTCATCAAGCTACACAACCATGAATGCAAACCTGAACAGGAAACTCTCCTAGACCTTTAGAAATACAACAAGAAACAAACTGAGACTAAGCAGCTCACTTAGGCCAGACACAATACAAAGAATGATTCTAGGACAGAAACTAGACATAACTATACTACCAAGCTTAAAAAAAAATCCTAGAATAATACATACACAACTTCTAAGTATCATGGGACAGAAACTAGGTTCAACAACTCTAGCAACTTTGAACTGTCCCTAAGATACAACAGACACAACTCAACACAACCAGACATATAGACACAAGCTTACTAAAGGGAAATAGGTTTAACTTAAAAAAACTAGGAACCTGAGCTGGTTCCTTGAACCTCCAAGGCACATTGTTCACTTGAACTTGGGCATATTTGGATTTTGGGTTCTGTACCCAACTTCATTTCTTTGTTTGTGCTTTCTCCTTGAACCTCTCATGCTTAAGACCCCTTCTTTCTTCCTGATTACCAGGTTCCACCTTTTGGAATACAGTGAGAGACTCCATCTTGGAAAGAACATGAAAATCGCTGGTGCAAACATGGTTTGGAGTTTTGCTTGCCAAACAGCTCCAAAACCTTCTTTCCCCAGAGATCTCTTCATTCTGAACAGGAGGAAGGATGATAGACCTTGGGAAGCCTTTAGATACGCCATTCTTTCAGTCTTCTTCCTCTTGAAGAGACTGAACAACCAACAAGACATAAAATTCTCCAATGGTTTGAAACAGCAATGAGGGTGAGCTAGTGCTTGATTTGCGGAGGATTTATGAGTTTCAGGAGCTTGGGGAGCTCTGATACCATGTGAGAATAGACATATTATGGTGTGTGAGTGGTGTTTAGAACAGAGAGTGGTCGGATTTAAATAGAAAGAGAATGACAGATTAAGTGAGGAGCAAAGAGACTGCAATGGAGAGTATTGGAGAATAAGAGAGATCTAGTAGGAGTATAAGAGACTAGGTTCAAAATACCAGAGAATAGTAGTGAGATGAAGAACCAAAAGAGAGACTAAGAGGACAGATGGAAAAGAAGAGAACTCATCAACTTTCTCTACAAGTAATTCCGTACATACTTGGATCACAAGGTTTCTAGTCTGACCTAATGACTTGGAAGGCAAGTCAAGGAAGCATTGTCGACCAAGCTACACTTCTGGAGACTTAGAAGACCGTTGGGGAGCAAGATATATCTGTGACAAGTTGAATTTGAAAGAGTCACATGTCTTGCTAAGCAATAGAGCTGTTGGAGGTGCTGTCACTTTCACAAACCAGAAGCAACTTATTTTAATGTTTCTTCTTTGTTTTTTTTTCTAAATGTCTCTCTCTTGTCTCTTTATTAATATGTAAACAAGCATGAAATGAAGTAAGGATTTTGAATCCTCCTTTCTCTCTCTCTCTCTCTCTCTCTCTCTCTCTATTCTATCCAGAAATGTGTTCTTGAGTTCATCTCTCTTGTTCTTCACTCAAACTCAACCAAACTCGACTATTATCTTTTATTCTCATCATACTTTAATAATTCTAACAAATAGAGAGAGAATGAGACCAGAGAATGGTGAAGAAGAAAGGGGAACTGCCCCTTTCAGCTAAATTCATTTCGTGCTCACAAGAGGCCAATATATAGCCAAAGGAACAACAAGACAACAAAGGCAATAAACAATGAATAAAGTATGGTCTGAATAAACAACTATATTAGGAAGATGCCAAGGTTCTGTGCTTGTCTGGACCAGAAAGAGACAGCTCCCAACAGCTCTTTGGCTTGAGCAAGACATGTGACTTCTGTCCAACATTCAAATTCAAATCGGTTCCTTTTGCCTCCAACAACTCCATTTCATATTTAGGGGAGTTTTGGTCGAACTTATGTCCCTAGCTTTGCACCAACATGATCATAATAATTTTGTACAATGTTTGCACCAAAGTTATCTTGACCCGGACTTTGCACAGAGCTTCTTTGGTTGATTTAAGGCTAACCCGAGTTTTGCACATTCTTTATCTTTCTTGTGCAAATCTTGTGCAAAATAATCTTTTGGTACAAACTTTGAACATCATTATTTTTGCACAATCTTTGCACAAGCGACCTTCACTCTCAACTGGTGCTTCTTCCATCTTCATTCCAACACTTGGAACAAACCTTTTGCGCATGATGGACTTCATCTCTTTCCATGATTCAACTGGATACTCCTGGTTTCTTCTCCTAGTGGTTACCAACTGATCCCACCAGGTCAAGACATAAGCATAGAACTCGGTGGCTGCTATTTGGATCTTTTGAGCTTGAGTATACTGTTGACAATCAAATACCAGGTCAATCTTCTTCTCCCATTCCAAATAAGCATCTGGATCAGCCTTGCCATGGAAAGGGGGTATCTTCAGTTTCAGACCAGCAAGTTCATCTTTTTGATGTCTCCTACAATCATGATCACGCATCTGCCTTCTCCTACTATCTCTAGAAGCAGAGCTATGATAACGTTCATAGTAGTTATCAGTCTCTTGAGAACCAGCATGTTCTTGACGTGTTGGGTTTGTCCTTTCCCTTCTTGGCTCATTGCTATTGGCTTGACCAGTAGCTTGTTTGATCTCTTGCATAAGGTCATCTTGCAACTCTTTTATGTTAGCCTTCATCAAGTCTCCCATGGTTGAGATCATAGTCTGATTGAGTTGATTGGTCATGACCTCCATCAACAACTTGTTCCTTCTCATCAGTGTAGCTTCATCATCTAATTCATTCCCCATTGTTACCTGGAACAAAACAAACACTCAACCAGTAAAGAGTTCTAATCAAAACTAGAAAAGGAAACAACTTTACTTGAACAAATTTTCGAAATAAGAAACTTGATCAGCAAGGAATAGGATTCAAATCGATCACACCAACAGATTTGATTAAACAAAGATGAGAAAGCAATCAAAGACAATCGATTAAGGATCTAATACGATTTGATGATCTATTAATCAACATAGTGGATAAAAACATACACGTGTGAGAATGGAGATAATATGAAGAGGATAAGTAAGATTAAGTGTCTGGTTTAGTATGGACCAGAGAGACTGAGAGTTTGTATGAGTATCAAAGAGAGTAAGCAAGATTGCTGAGAATATAAGTAACTGAGAATGAGAGTTTGGAGAGTATGGAGAGTATTGGAGAGACTGAGTTCGTGAGTAACCAGAGAGAATGGAGAGAGACTGAGTTCGTGAGTAACCAGAGAGAATGGAGAGACTGAGTGAATGAGAGAGTTTAGTGACAAAGTATATGAAGAAAGAGCTCTTCACTCTTCTTAGGAAAATCAGTTACATGAGCTTGCCTTATATAGGCATATTGTAGCAATTAAATTACTACTACATATAGGCAAATTGCAGCAATTAAAATACTACTACACAAGGACTTCCTAAACAAATAATATATCAGTGAAACAAGGAGAAAGAGACAAGAATGGAACGTCCAGAGAGAGAGAGATCATGACAGGAGGTTGGGTGTGGTCTCCATGGTGATAGTGACAGCTCTCCAAAAGTTCATTCTCTTAAGAGCAACATGTGACTTTTATTCTATTCAAATCCCCACTTGCCTCAGCTCTCTCCAACTGTCTAATGCTCAATTTGAACTCAAATCTGCTTCAGAAGATCAAGCTGGACGAGTTTCCCACCTGCCTTACCTTGCAAGTCACCCTAGGTTAAGTTTGGTTGCTTGGAAGCCAAGACTGTACGTACTGTCTTGTGTAGCAAGGTTGTATAGACCAGACTCATTTCAAGTATCTCTTCTTCTCTTTGTCTTCTTTATTTCTCAGATCAATACCTTTCCTTGCAAGGCACTCATGGTCAAGATGATAGCTTGTGGAGTAAGTATGTATGGACAGAACCGAATTGGCTTCTCTTGATGAACTCACCTTGGATCATCAACCAACTTCTTCTTCTGGTGATTCCTTTCTTTATTTCAACACTCTCCCTCAAGCTTGACCATAGGAGATCTTGGGCAAACATGGAACTGAGAGTACTTGCCTCATTAAAAACCTAAGTATGGAAAACCTCATGGGATAAAACCAACACTTAGGGAAAAAGAGTGCAACTACTTCAGCTTGGGGATTGGCCAGTGGATTTATGAGCCTTATGATCATGTTGAGGGACTCACAAACCCTGGATCATGGCCTTTCTTCGATGGCAAGCTGGCACCTTTGCTTCACATTCAGATTAAGTGCCACTTGCTACATACTGAAATCAGCCTTGAGCTTCTTGTTATGATCAGAACTTGTCTCCCCCTTTTTTCTGGCTTCTTGTCTCCATTTAGGGATTGAGTCGAAGCGTGCCTTTTCTCAGGAGCTAATTAGGTACTTTGAAATCACCATTCGAGCCTCTTCTTGAAGCTTTATCAACCAGGTACAAGCGCACATGCTATGGGATGATTCATAGCTTCCCAACTGAAGGTAACTGTTTTAACTCCATATAGAAGCTGATCCATAGCTTCCCAACCAGAAGGTAACTGTTCTAACTCCCAAGCCATGGGCTGATTCATAGCATTCCAATCAGTTTGCCTCTACACCGGATCTTCTTGCCAAGTAGTCTATGATGGCCATCTGTTCTAACACCAAGTTGCTGCTGTCCTTGCTGATATTTCTATGATCCGGCTGATGAGAAATCTTGCAAGGGTGAATTCCACCACTTGCATACTCTCACTTCTGATATGAAGTGAGGAAATGGAAGACTTGGACCTTCAGGAATGCTCATCATTACCCCTCCTCAAGCTTGATCCAGAGAGAAAAAGTGAAGGACCAAGCTTGGAAGTGAGCAACCTTGAGTTTTGAAACCAGGAGCAGATCACCCCCTACAGCTGCACTTAAGTCAACCGGTTCCTCCCTTAATCTCTTCTCCACTGCCTCTTGTAAGTATTTTGAACCAGGAACTCAACACCCAAACAGGCTGCGCTTAATTCAACCGGTTCTCTACACGCAAGTGATCTTTCCATGGTCAGGAATATACAGACTCTGTAGGCTCTGAACTCATGGGCAAAGTCTTCTTCTTTGTCTTGATTTGATGATGGACAGAGACAACACTTGTGTACCTGAAACATCACTCAAACTACAGCAAGATTCAGACCACACACACTAGGATCAGACCTTGGTAACTCACCAATCCTGATCCCAATGCTTTACGAAAATGCAATGGACAGAATCTAAACAACTCATTTAGTTCAAATCCATGCAACCAATTCACTAAATGCTCAGGTATGATACCTCATCAGTTACAAGGCATCTACGCTCATTTTATCACACATATGACAGTAGCAGAATGCAATGACAATTTATGACAATAGCATAGCCTAGACATCTCATCTAATCAAGCTACACAACTATGAATGCAACACATGACCAGGAAACTCTCCTAGGCCTCTAGCAATGCAACAAGACACACAACAGGCTCTAAGAAACTCGCCTAGACCATAAAGCACACAAACAAATGAGCTAAGACAAGAACAAGACAAAACAATGCTAGAAATCTCCTAGAACAGTACACAGGAATCAAGCAACAATTTAAGCAATAGCTATATGAATGCACAAGATTCAATTCAAGACAGCATGAGATAACAAGCAACTAAATGCACATCACACAAGCTAATGGTTATTGGTTTTATCAAAACCATAGGGACCAGTAACTTAGACCAACTTCTAAATGCATACCAGTCCACTATGATGGACTAACCAAACCATTAGCACAAGATAACAATGAAATGGATTGAACCAGATGCTATATGATCATGCTAGCAAGCTTACTTACTCCTAGAACAATGCATACACAATGTTTAAGTATCATGGGACAGAAACTAGGGTCAACAACTCTAGTAACATTGAACTGTCCCTAAGATACTAACAACGCACTCAACACAACCAGAAACAATTTCAGACAATTAAGCAAGCTCTTATTAGATTTAAGGAGGTTAACTTACAACCAAGGAACCTGAGCTAGTTCCTTGAACCTCCATAGCTGTGAATAACTTGAATTTGAAGGGCTTGTGTTGTGGATTGACTGTCCAACACCTCCTCTTCTTGATTCTCTCCTTCTGGTCAAGGAGACACTTCAAAACCCTTCTGTCCTCTTGCTGGTCGTGGGTTTTTTTTGGTCAGAAACAGAGCTTCAGCATGGCTGGCCAGAGAATGATTAGAACAGCTTAGCTTTAATGCTTATTTAGTGACCTTTCTCCAAGAATGGTTTCTTCCATGGATTATCTTCAGCATATTGGACCAGATGTGGTGGTTTGGCTTCTTCTTTAGACTCCTTGAAGCTACTGAAGTCGCCATTTCCTTTGAGCTCTCCATCTTAGAGAGTTTGGACCAGTGGACAATAGAATGTACTAACTGGTTTTGCAAGAAACAGAACTTGAAACTAAACCTTTGATCAAGCTTGCTGGACTGAGCTGAAGCTTTCTTGAGTTCCAAAGACTTGTATAATGTCCTATCTTGAGTTCTGGCGAGATTCTTCCCTCTTGGGAGACCTTTGGACCCGTGGATAAAGAGATGTAGCAGAAACTGTTTTGGAGACAGTTTTGAGAAGATGATGATTTGCGGAAGCTATGAAGGTTTCAGGAGCTTAGAAGCTCTGATACCATGTGAGAATGGAGATAATATGAAGAGGATAAGTAAAATTAAGTGTCTGGTTTAGTATGGACCAGAGAGAATGAGAGTTTGTATGAGTATCAAAAAAGAGTAAGCAAGATTGCTGAGAGTAAAAGTAACTGAGAATGAGAGTATGGAGAGAGAGTATTGGAGAGACTGAGTTCGTGAGTAACCAGAGAGAATGGAGAGGGTGAGTGAATGAGAGAGTTTAGTGACAAAGTATATGAAGAAAGAGCTCTTCACTCTTCTTAGAAAAATCAGTTACATGAGCTTGCCTTATATAGGCAAATTGCAGCAATTAAAATACTACTACACAAGGGCTTCCTAAACAAATAATATATCAGTGAAACAAGGAGAAAGAGCCTAGAATGGCACGTCCAGAGAGAGAGAGATGGTGACAGGAGGTTGGGTGTGGTCTCCATGGTGATAGTGAGAGCTCTCCAAAAGTTCATTCTCTTAAGTGCAACATGTGACTTTTATTCTATTTAAATCCCCACTTGCCTCAGCTCTCTCCAACGGTCTGATGCCCAATTTGAACTCAAATCTGCTTCAGAAGATCAACCTGGCCGAGTTTCCCACCTGCCTTACCTTGCAAGTCACCCTAGGTTAAGTTTGGTTGCTTGGAAGCCAAGACTGTACGTACTCTCTTGTGTAGCAAGGTTGTATAGACCAGACTCATATTAAGTATCTCTTCTTCTCTTTGTCTTCTTTATTTCTCAGATCAATACCTTTCCTTGCAAGGCACTCATGGTCAAGATGATAGCTTGTGGAGCAAGTATGTATGGACAGAACCGAATTGGCTTCTCTTGATGAACTCGCCTTGGATCATCAACCAACTTCTTCTTCTGGTGATTCCTTTCTTTATTTCAACAACACGAGCTTTTCAATTTTCCGGATCACAAAACTTGTAAGGTAAACAACAAGTATTCGAAAAGATTTTCAAAGATCCGTGATGAAAACTTGTAAATCAATCAACTTTCCACAAAGCAATCAAAGATCTATCGATTTAGAACAAGTATAGGAAAATATCAATCGATTTCAGAACAAAGAACAATGATCAGTCACAACAAAGAGTAGATGAACCGATCAAAGACTAAATCGATGAACACACTTTTAGATCTATCAGTTTTATCAATCAAACGATCATATTTATTAATAGAACTCACAAGGATGAATAGATCATTGATAAACACAAGAACAAGATCAGATCACTCGTTATAAACATCACAAAACACAAATCGATCAAAACCTAAGAGAATATTAAAAGATCGAATCGAAAACAGAAAGGATAACGAGAACTCCCCTTCCAGAGATGCTCTGATACCACTTAACACGTTCCTAAGATGCTTCTCTGGATTGTTTGGGATAGATCTTTGCGTAAACAAATTAAGAGACTCAAGTTTACCAAGGTTTGTGGATCGATTGGTGACACAAAGAGGTGTGGATGATCTCCTTGATACTTCTAGGCACTAGATCGGATATGCCACACCAAAATAGGACCCTTAGTTTCCGGATATGACCCACCAGCAAGCTATTACACTCGACAAAGATCAGAGATAAGAGAGAATACAAAAGGGTTAGAATAAAAAAATGCGTGCCCTTAGAATGAGGTTTGCAAGAGTTTAAATAGAAACCAAGGAACATGCTCCTTTAGGTTTCGAGAACTTATTGAAATAAAAACCATAGTCTAAAACTTAACCTAAGATAGAAATGTGGTCAATCCTAATATGCATACA